>JABSTT010004129.1:0-26815 GCA_013339685.2 Hyalomma asiaticum | reverse complement strand
ACTCCGAAGCCTTTGGAAACACATTGCCATCTTCCAAAGACGGGCACTCGCCCCATGGAAAGCGCCTGTGGCGACACCCCTTGCCGGCCAAGTACCACCACCAGGTGAGCACGATGTCGCGACTGCAAGGAACCATGAAAGGGTTACATGCATATATCAGGGTTCCCCTTACGGTTTGTTGTGGTGGAAATGCTGTCCACCGCTCTGATTTACAGCCCACCGATTTAGAGTGGCTGCCGACATCTCCGAATGACCCCATTGAAATTTAAGACGGGCGCCTGGGGAACCAAAAATTCGCCCACTGTGCACGCACAGCGCCAGTGGGCAAAGACGGGCGGCCCTGTTCTGTCCTCAAAAATGGTCACCTCCAGTGCAAGTGATTGAACACAAGCGCCCCTGCTTGCGTTTTCTGTGTCCGAATATCCTTTCGATTTGGACGGTATTCCATTGCAGGTGACGGGTGCGTGTCATAGCGGCTACAAATTCATGACCAGAAATGATCATTCCTTCTTTATTTTCTTTAGGAGTTGCCACATTTTACGACGTCATGGCGCCACAATATAGCATATCCCACTGGATAATTTTTTGACGAATGCTTTTACGGGAACCTTGGAAACTACAAAGCTTAACTTCGTGACCCAACGTGAGAAAGCACTCATTGCAGCAGCTTTACTCTGCTGAAACGTTTTTTTTTAAACTTAGGCAGTAATATAACATATGATACTGCTATTATTTTTTGAATCGCGCAATTACAATTGCCAGCACTCCAATACTGAGGCGTATACATTTATCCCCTCAAATCCTCAAACACAGGCCGTATCTTTCCGCCAATATCTAGAATGCACAAAACGAAACCTCTTCAAGATCCCGATGAAGCATTAAAGAGTGCACTGTCTGTAAAATACTTCTACGCGACAGCACACACCGAACACACCGAACACACCGCGTCTTCTTTTCAAACGTCGCAGTCTGCTAGGCACGTCCATAATCTGGCCCCTGCTTATGTGCGTGTAGGTGCTTTCAATTATTTCAATTTTTCTTTTCGAGTCGTCGTTCTCAAGATATAAATATCTTTAAATCCTGGAGCATCACTTGGTGATTTAAAGAGGTAATAAGGTGAAGCGCTAGAGTGATTTAGACTGAGGAACTGTTCCACAGGAGCACTAATGGCGTTCGTTTCTCACGTTAGGTTCACTATTAGAAGAGCAAATCAAAGTCAACGTTTGATCTTCTTTAATTACGTGGCGAAACGTAGAGCTCGTGACTTCACGACATCCAGTATTTCTCTTCGCTTATTCTGGGCACATTGATTCAGCAAAAATGGCCATCCTGATTCGCGCACCTGGGGTTCTTTAACGTGCACTGACTTCGCCCAGTACACGGGCATCTAGCATTTCACTTTCATCGAAATGAGGCCGAGATCTCATCCCGCTGCCTTCGGGTCAGCAGTCAACTGCCACAGCGACTCTCCCACCGCGCCTCGCTCGTGATTTGCAGGTCACAGTCTTCCACTTTTGGATTCCACTATCCGATTCCACAATTTGAGGCATGTCTCACAAACGACCACAATAAGCACTCGAATGCGAAGCGTCTGCAAGTACCGTCCGTTGTAAGCGTGGCACCTTAGAATACAATGGATACCTGACAGCGGTAGCTGCAAAAAACCTTCACTGCGTTCCGCGCGCTTCTGTCGCGCGGCTCGAATACGGCGGCCATCATACCCTGAAATATCACATTTTCTGACCATTCACGAAAGCTTTCTGGAGAAACATTACTTGACAAGGCGTAATAATATCGTTGCAAAAGCGTATGTATCTTTCCGCCAATCAAACTGCTCGTTAAGTATACGTTAGACCGCGATAAACCACGATTGGACATCGAGAGGTCCTTACCGCTCTTGACCTCATCATCGGGGTAGGCGTAATACTATCAATGTGCAGAACATAGCGTCCTTCCAGCCATGGTTTGCTCCATCACCTACGCCATCATACTGCTCGCTAGACAGCTCCGTTTCCAGTACTTAAATTCAACATCATCCATAGAACTGGTGTCTTTGTTCCTTTGTGCTGCGGTATTCAGTAACGGCTTCTCGGGAATGTCGAGTACGGGAATGTCCATTACGGGAACGCAGAAACACCTTTATATACCAGATGCCACGTTAATATTACGGTGAACGATGCAGCCGCGCGAAGGGAATGTTAAAATGCGAACCCTCATATGGGTTAGCACGTGTTCAGAAAACCAATGAACAATCGGAATAAAATGATAACGGGCGTCGAATTCTGATACACGCGTGAAACGTGTCTTCTCTACACACGTGCGTTCTCTGTCATTCTAAAATAATGACTCGTAGTTGCCCAAGTTTCAGAATGTACGCTCCGCCATTGATGTCGCACACGCAGTCTCCTTAGACGGAAAGATAACATGCCAGAAATTTCCAATGAAGGCGCCGCTAGCGCCGAGCGATACGTTCGACAATGTAATACGGTTATACAATGTTGCTGTGAAACGTACGTACCCCTGAATCCATTATTGACACTAATATGCTTCATGCCGGGGTCCTCCAAGAAATCCCTGACGCACTTCCGTCTAAAGTGGATGTGTGAAAAGATAAACACACCATTTCGAATGGAAAAGTACCACACGCCAGGATTTGAACGCAAAACCACCAGGTATGTGACGATACCAGCTGGAAACCCTACCGACGGGCCTTATACGCGAGCCATACAGAGGCCTCACTTTGCGCTACACCGCTTTACAATTTGCATCTAACTGATGTCCCGTTAGAGCAAAGGTGTGTGGGAAGTAAAGTCACTCTTCAATCAACATAGCCTCCATTTCCCTGCACCGTGGTTCGCAGCGGTAATACCTCCAGTGCTTCAGTAGTCCCAGCGTCCCTATCACAGCGGAGGTATAGTGACCCGGCAGTCCTGCCGGCGAACTGCTTGGTGACATAATTTGTCTTGTGTGGCTTGTTGTGTTGCGACGCCCTCGGCTACAGAAACGAAGGACGGCCACCGACAAGCGAGTGGTACGCCCATGGCTGAAGCGGACTGTGTGTTCACAAAAATATCTGCTGACAACCAGTTCGATTTCTCTCTCAAGGTTCCACCATTTGCGGACGCTCCTTATTTATGGCCGCTTTGCGCATGGCTGTGGCGCGTGCAGTATGGTGTCTCCGAAGAAATGTGAGTCGTTCGAGAAGTTTCGCTTCTGTGCGACTGTCAGGAATCTCTGCGCAGTGTCGAGGTGCAGCTGGTGTCTACATGCAACGGGTTCACATGTCCAGAGTATCCAACCCATCTCCCGCCCCTCTCTAATCGCCAGAATGCCGCTTTGTATTCTATAGCTTCGCGAGGACGGGTTACACTTTCGTGTTATAACGATTCCTATGACAGGTGGATCAACCGCATCTTTTTGGGTATTGGAGAGTACGTAGCACCGGTGTAGGTTCATTTTAAAGAGAAAGCCCTTGCATGTCTCACGAGAAGTTGAGCATGGAGAAACGATGACAAAATCAATATATTGCCAGAAATTGAGAACTCGCGAATTGATCACAATGGCATATGCCCAAATTCGCATGGAATGGAGCACATGTGTTACGTGTCACTATCATGACAGACACGACATGATGGACAACGATAACCTCACAGCCTCGCCATACACGCCGCAACTAACAACAGTACAATCATGTGGGCTCATACGCGCATTTATTAGGCAAGTCTGAGCCACATGTGGTTGAACGTTCACATTTGCATTGTATGCCAAATTACGTTCACGTGGTGTTCGGCTACCGAAAGATTTGGGTTCCAATACCTACGTCGCGGGTTCCACTATCATATTTCCTGGTTTTCTCCTTCACGTCTCTTAAGCAATAGCTAAGGAATAGTTGGATTTTTTTTCATTTAGTTAATTGACACTTCACTACTTCAAGTTCCTGTTACGTAGATAAAGCTGCGTTTCAGTATAACCACATTAAGCGAACTCTGCGCCGTTCTCCTGTCTCTTAAAAATACAAAAATTTGAAGGTGACTTACGCCTCGCATTCTGCGAACACAGCCTTCTGGAAGCATTCGGGCACAGGTTCACCACTGTCCACGCACTGTTCCCAACAGTCCTCCAGAGGTGTGAAGCGATTTGGGCCGCGGTTGCAGAGGCCAGGTCCGTCTGGTGCCAGCTTCATGCACGCCCGCGCGCTCCCGTTGTAGAAGAATTCTGCTGGTCCCCCCGAGCAGAATCTGAACGCCGGGACGCCACATGCTGCGCTTTCCTTCACGAGAAGACGATCAGAACTGTCACGATGCCGGTTCCCCATCATTTTTATACTATGCGTTAGGTGCAACACTTGATGAAGCGTACCGCTTCGCGCTTATTTCGTAGCTCACGTCCTGTGCGTCGAGAAAGCTTTTATTTTATAATACTTATATGCCACACTTGCTTAGCCGCCTCTGCTGCAGTCATGCCTAGAATGCGGATCGTCTGTAATTTGCTATAATAAACAATCTGAGCACTTTACGAGTAACGGCCCAATACTCTGGAACGCAGACCTATATTGCTCAAGACTCTTTTACTACTTGAAGAACACGCTTCTTGAAAGGTTTCACAATTTGACTTTCCCATATAATGTTACAAATGGAAAATGCATGTGGTTTTACGAGACAGTACATCGGTAGCTATCCTGTAAGTCACTCAGGACTTTAAACATATTTCCTAGTGTCTGCAACCCATTCCGTTATACAAAATGGGGTTCTAGGTCTACACGAAAGGGCGCTGAGTGATTCCAAGCAATTACACACTTTGAACACCACACATACCTTTCGTTAGAGTGATATGTCCTGTTTTGGTTGATTATTTCGATGTTTACGAGTGGTGTTGTCCGCGGAAGCACTCCCAGTGCGATTTGCAAAAAGCTTATAAAAATAAAGATATAGTAAAATAGTTGGACGGCATTAGAACTGTGGGCCAGAATGACTATGAGCCAGCACTGCAATTTCTCAGTCACCTTTCAGCACAATATACAACTAAACGTAAATGGAAATTGTAAAAGAAGTAATGAAAGGGGGCAGTGAACTTTTCGAAGCTATCAACCCACTCGGTAGTATAAGACTGAAGACTGAAGCATTCAATGAATGCCTCCTCGGAGGTGCAGGATAAGAATTTTGTTGATCGAACCACGCTGTCATAGCGTGAAAGCGTCATGCAGCTTCGCAATATACGGTATAGAAACTAATAAATGGCTTAACAGCTTCAAAATGCGTGGGATGCTCGCATTGAACAGCAGAGGACGAGTAACTGCCCAACGCGCTGGCTTAAGGCGACTTCTTTCAAAATTTGAAAACGCGCTCAAGAGACATAAACATTTATTCAATAATTTCGGTCTCCTACATGCAAAACAATTCAAGGATCGGACGGTAAGTAATCTTTTGTTTCACCATGTGACGTTTTTCACCGGCGGAGTGCACCGTATGGAGCTTGAGTAGAAATCGCTGGACTCTGAGTGAGACAGGCACTCCATTGATGCTTTCTCGGAAATGCTGTCACGACCGGTTGTTGTAGACAAAGCGATGAAAGCCGATAGGCAAAAGCGTAGTTACGGGGCACTTCAATGGTTGCTTAGGTGTTGAACCGAGGTACATTCAGGGAAAGGGAGCAGTGAAAGTCGAATATGCGGCGACACATTCTATTCGACAGCTGAGTAGGCTTCTTCTAACAGTAGTTTTAGATAACACAGTATCGGACAGTCTGTCCCGAATTCCGTCTTTGTGTGCTGAAACTGAAAGGCAGTGCAGTGATATCAACCACACCGCAACTGTTAGCATTACTGCGGATTTTACGCCTGGACAGTATACTGTCGTCTGTGACTGCTATCGTAGGCTGATGCCCTGTTCTCCAACGCAGCTGCATCAAGTTTAAAGTGGGAATGAAGAAAGAGAAGTGCGAAACAGTTACAGTTCTACAATTTCCAGATCTCTAGTAAATGTGTTTTCCGTATGGTCCACCTTATTTGCTTAAGATTACACTCTAAAAACTGGAGCCGGTCTCGCAGGAGTAAAACGACTGAGATACCCTTTAGGGCATCGTTCTACTGTATAGCAAAACGTCGGGTGGAGTAAAATGTCCGTATCTCTTGCAGAATAAGAGAGTAAAACGCAATTTCACTCCTGCTCCATCCATGTGATGCTCGCATTCGCAGCCACAAACATGGCAGCTGGAGTGGGAGCGGACGATTGAAGAAGACAACAGCCGCTTTGCGAAGTGTTTGTCGATGCAACTAGCAGCGACTTTCCTGCGACTTCCACGTGGAGGCGTACAAGCTTTGTGTACAAACGCGTGCGGTGTATACGTTTAACGAACGGTGCCTTCCTCGACTACGAGCCTCGATCGACGCGAGTCATAGCGAGCTGCCTCTCCTGTGTTTTCCCCGATCGAACGGCCGTACCCGTGCTAGTGAAACCCGCCAACCTACACGCCTCCGATTCTTGTATTATATGTGCGAAACGAACAGAAATTCACTTTCAGCGATACAGTAAGCTTTTGTGATCGTCGAAAGCCGGTTTCCGAAAACTCGCTGGATATAACTCAGACATGTAAAGAAAAAATTACAGCATATCCACGGAGTGAATGATGATGAGTGGGCGAAGCTCGGGAGGTTCATCGTAGATCGTGCCGAGTTCCGGATTAATTTAGTTAACGCGCACGCTACGAATCCTCATGGTTCAACTACGCACAAGTGAAATCTCCCACCGGCACTTCATTGCAAGTCAAGATCCAGTGCACACACATATATATATATATATATATATATATATATATATATATATATATATATATATATATATATATATATATGGGTTGCCGGTGAACGCTTCTCCAACGCGAGCAGTCGGTATTTCTCTATCAAGAAACTCGCTAGGAGACGCTGCTTGCGCCAACGTTGTCTCTCGCGGGCGAGGGAGCGTTCTCCTTCTTTGCGAGCTGGTAGCGTTCCTCTAAGCAAGAGCGTTTCCATAGCCAACGCGCGCCTTTCGCTCTCGAGCGCGTGCCTGCCGGCACGCGGGTTACGCCTGACGCCTGACGACTGACGCCTGACGCGTGACAAGGTTAGACCATAGAGAAAGGAAAAGTTAAGAGAGGACACTCCGCGAAATCTGGCCTCAGGAAGTACGTCACGACCACGTAACAAACTAGTGCTCTCACCAAACGCCAGAGGACGCAAGTGCGAAAGAAAAAAGTTATCATCAATTAAACAGAATGGTTTTTTACAAAATAATAATTATGCGCCTATATTCGACATGTTCTTTATACATAAAAACAATTTATTCAACGCACCTTACGTGGTTATTTTTGTTCAGCCGCACTGCCATAAGCAGCATCTACGATTTCGCGCCCAGAGTACTCGCCATACCAGCATGCGACAAGCCGAGGCATGACAGCGGGAAGGCTTCGTCAACGTCGGCTGCTTCGGTGTTTTCGTGTGTGAGACAGCAGGTGAGGTACGTTTTCAAGCGAAGCTTGTTGAATTACATGTTGTTGGGCTAGTTGGGTCATTGAATCAGAAAAAGGTTACAACTGCGCGAATAAGACGCCATGTAAGAAACATAAACACGCCCATACGCGTTGCGCTTCGTGTGGGTGGGCGTTTGTGTTTCTTACGTGGTGTCTTATTCGCGCAGTTGTAATCTTTTTCTGGAGCTTGTGAGGACGGCGAGGTTTGCTAAAAAAACAGTTTGCGGCTGTATGCGGCGGCAAGACGTGAACATTGTGCAACGTATGCAGAATCGCGTTCGGCTCGATGGAACGGAACGCCTCCGTCCCATCGTGGAACGCGTACAAGAACGCGTACAAGATTTCGCCCTAGTATAGCAAACTGGGGCACGGCGTCAAGCCGAGGCGACGCGTGCTGTGCGCTGAGCTTGGTGCGGAACATTAGGGAGTTTTCGAATAGCGTACGAAAAGCTTGCGGCGTAGCGGCGAACGCGTCGTACGCTCGCGGGCTCCCCTTAAGTGAAGCCCGCAACGCTACGCCCGCAAGCTTTGCTTTCGCTATTCGAAAACTCGAAAACTCCCTGTTGAGGAGCGGTCGCTGGGCCTCGCATGCTTCACGACGCGTTTCCCGAAGCCTCGGACCACGAATAAATCCTGGTGTGCATTTACTGACATTTTCAGACCGCGCTGATGCCATGCCGTCCGGCGGTCCAAGCTACGGCAGCTACTGCTGTGTTTCGTGGTGCTTGAACAATGGCAGAACCCACAAGAAGCCAGGGACGAGTTTCTTCCGCATACCACGAGATGTGCGATGTTCTTCTCATTTTGTGCTTTTTATACGCTCAGCCTCTACCTTGCCTTGGAATAAAAGCATTGCGGGTACTCTGTCTCTTTGATTGATATATAGATTGAGCGCTTGTTCCAAAAGAAAAGCGCGATGAATAAAGCCGTAGTGAATTATGATTGCCTGCATATCTTTCTATTATAACTTAGTCGAAATAAAGATTACGTCATGACCTCAATTCGCACGCACAGTTTTGAGCTAAAACAAATAGGGAATCGCTAAACCAAAACGACAAACAATAGCATTGCTATTTGGGCGGAGAAAAGTGGTCTGAAATAATTAACTTTCGCCATAGCCAAACGTCGGTTGCGCACAGTAATCCAAAATTCGCGCCAGTGAAACCGAAACGGGAAGCGCAGGCCAGTTGCTCTCACCAACCACCAGGTGCGCTAGAGTCGATTGGGCCGCCGGGGTCTATGGGAGTGTCCACTCTTTAACTTTTTTTTCTTTCTCTATGGTTAGACTAAGAGGAGCTTCGCCCCTAAAAAGGCTTCGCTACGACTTCGGCATCGAGCAGTATGACGGCCATGAGCGCGTCCACGGTGAAAATGCCGTGACTGCGATCCGTCCCGTTCGAGAGTCTGGTAAGTGCATCATAGTACTCTAAATACTTCTGATGGCAGATTATATTTCATCAGAGTAACGAGGAATGAGGAGTAGGTATTTTCTGATCGCCAGCGGTTGTTCGCCGTACCACAGTTTTATATAGGAGGCTGTGGCCGTACAGACGTGCTCGACGGAATCGAATGGGCGCGCCGTCGGAATGAAGCGGGTGGTAGCGGAGCACCCGGGTGCCGCTTTTCTTCTTCGCTGGCGTTGATGAAATTCAGCCGCTATGCTATTACGTTCGTATTTGCATCCTCAGGCGCATTTTACATCTTCGTGAACCAGCACTGCGAACGCGCGTTCGCCTGTAGAACAGAATGCGAGCTCATGATAGGAATGCGGTAATCTAAAAGACATTGTATATTCCGTGCATTCAGATTAACAGATCGCTGTGGCGAACGGCTACCTATGAGCAACGCTAAATATACACCTGCTCAATGCATTCTTTTCGTTTAATTACGCAGAACAGTATTTTACCACTGCCGCTACATATGAGGTCAAGTGTACGTATATATACCGGATTCAGTGTGTGACTTCCGTTTATGTGCGTTTGTGTCATGTGAAACTGCATGTCCGGTGTTCAGTCTGACGTAAATAAAGGCCTGCTGTGTCAAAACGCAGTGTCTGTTTTGTTTTCTGCCTCTACTGCTCCATCTGGTGAGTACTAGCACCCCACTTGGGGGGGTAGTAGAGCTGTCTTCAGCAGAGTGTTCGAATCCAAGTGGAGTGCTAAGGTCATGCCTTACGGTGTTACCATACTCTGCAAAAAATGGGGTTGATCTACTCTGAAAAAGGGAGTTAAATTTTGTACAGGAAAGTACTCCTCCAAAGTGAGTGTCCAGCACTATCTTTGTTTTTAGAGTGTACTCCGCAAGTTCACTCGTAGCGATGTATTAAACCTTTCTTGTTTGTTCTCTACGTTACGTAGTCTTGCTTTCTGGCCCTCCTCGATCGTCCACCTGGTTCCAGTCAAGCAGTCGCTGCTAATGGTTCGCCGCACCACGCTACCGCGACAACTCTTATGCACGAACCGTGTCTTCGGCGCACAAATAAACGCGGCGTCGCTGGAATTCATAGTGCGCAGGAACAAGTTCCTTTTTCGCGGAACGAACGAACGTCATCGTTCTTTTAAGAGTTGGTGGAACTGTAGCGGGGGCGCGCTACATTTACGAAGTAACGGGAAACGCAACAAAGTTCCTTCTTTAAACGTCCCACAGGCGTTCCACATAGCACCATCCAGCAACCGCCGAGGCCGAACCTCCAGTCGCCGCTTTCCTGTTAGCAGTCTCCCTCACTCAAAACCACAGGCTAAACGCCGTTCCCCTTACTCGCCCTCTTTGAGGTTTCGACGAGGGCGAAACTTTTCTTTCGTCAATGCAGGCACACCATGATTATAATTGTATCCCTGTACTCCCTTACGGTGGCCGCACCCATTGGCTGGAAAAAAAGATTCCAGCTGTCAACCAGCCTTATACGGCAACGCAGGCCGAAATTCCATTCGTAGGCCAACGCGAAATTCCATTCACGTTATCCTGCACAAATACAGGATGCCTTAGAGCATAGTATTTGTTCTGAAGTGCTATCCTGAATTCTTCGACGTTCCGTCTTACTGTTAGTTCTTTGAGCGGTTTCTTTAGTACAACCTTATTACGGTCCCTCCTCAAGTCTAGCCCCAGTCGAGATCTCACCATCCTGTCGTCACATGCACCTCACCCTGCCCAGCACTTCCACATCCTGCCCGACGCCAGGGTCATGGCATAGGATGAGTCTATTTCATTTTTGTAGGCCATTCGGGCCTCCCCACGTCCACTTCCAATTGTCCCGATTACGAAACAAGGTATTCATGCTTCGCAGACTATACTGATCTGCGAACACTACTGATAAGTTCCCTCTGTCATCCCTATACAACACCCGCCATTGTTCCCGACTGCCTTGTCTCCAGTCTGCTTCTAGCCAACCTTCGCATTGAAGTCCCCCACAACAATCGTGCGTTGCGTCGTTACTTTAGCCATTGCCGATTCCACATCTTCATAGAAGCGGTCAACTAGCTGGTCGTCTCGGCTGGATGTAGGTGCATAGCCTTGTAGCACCTTCAATTTGTACCTTTTATTAAGCTTAATTACAAAACCGGCCACCCTTTCGTTGATGCTAGTGTTCCTCTTTGTAAATTCTCAACTATTATATGGTAATGTAAATCGACAAGTCTACTTATAGCCTTTAGTGCTAAATGCATGCTTGCTGCTCACGTACAATGCTGAATGTGAATGAGTTTATTTTTGCACATCTCAAGCGCACTATTCTGACTGTGCATTAGAAGACCTATTATGTGCTTGTTGCACTTGTGATAGTGTCAAAGTCACGAGGAACATGTCGGGTGTACGTTCTGTGCTCCCTGAAAATATGTCTAGAACTGTTTCCTTTCATACATTTTATCTCCAGGAAAGTACTCCTCCAAAGGAAAGTACTCCTCCAAAGGAAAGTACTCCTCCAAAGGAAAGTACTCCTCCAAAGGAAAGTACTCCTCCAAAGGAAAGTACTCCTCCAAAGGAAAGTACTCCTCCAAAGGAAAGTACTCCTCCAAAGGAAAGTACTCCTCCAAAGGAAAGTACTCCTCCAAAGGAAAGTACTCCTCCAAAGGAAAGTACTCCTCCAAAGTGAGTGTCCAGCACTATCTTTGTTTTTAGAGTGTACTCCGCAAGTTCACTCGTAGCGATGTATTAAACCTTTCTTGTTTGTTCTCTACGTTACGTAGTCTTGCTTTCTGGCCCTCCTCGATCGTCCACCTGGTTCCAGTCAAGTAGTCGCTGCTAAAGGTTCGCCGCACCACGCTACCGCGACAACTCTTATACACGAACCGTGTCTTCGGCGCACAAATAAACGCGGCGTCGCTGGAATTCATAGTGCGCAGGAACAAGTTCCTTTTTCGCGGAACGAAGGAACGTCATCGTTCTTTTAAGAGTTGGTGGAACTGTAGCGGGAACGCGTTACATTTACGAAGTAACGGGAAACGCAACAAAGTTCCTTCTGTAAACGTTCCACAGGCGTTCCACATAGCACCATCCAGCAACCGCCGAGGCCGAACCTCCAGTCGCCGCTTTCCTGTTAGCAGTCTCCCTCACTCAAAACCACAGGCGAAACGCCGTTCCTTTACTCTCCCTCTTTGAGGTTTCGACGAGGGCGAAACTTTTCTTTCGCCAATGCAGGCGCACCATGATTATAATTGTATCCCTGTACTCCCTTACGGTGGCCGCACCCATTGGCTGGAAAAATAGATTCCAGCTGTCAACCAGCCTTATACGGCAACGCAGGCCGAAATTCCATTCGCAGGCCAACGCGAAATTCCATTCACGTTATGCTGCACAAATACAGGATGCCTTAGAGCATAGTATTTGTTCTGAAGTGCTATCCTGAATTCTTCGACGTTCCGTCTTACTGTTAGTTCTTTGATCGGTTTCTTTCGTACAACCTTATTACGGTCCCTCCTCAAGTCTAGCCCCAGTCGAGATCTCACCATCCTGTCGTCACATGCACCTCACCCTGCCCAGCACTTCCACATCCTGCCCGACGCCAGGGTCATGGCATAGGATGAAGTCTATTTCATTTTTGTAGGCCATTCGGGCCTCCCCACGTCCACTTCCAATTGTCCCGATTACGAAACAAGGTATTCATGCTTCGCAGACTATACTGCTCTGCGAACACTACTGATAAGTTCCCCTCTGTCATCCCTATACAACACCCGCCATTGTTCCCGACTGCCTTGTCTCCAGTCTGCTTCTAGCCAACCTTCGCATTGAAGCCTCCCACAGCAATCGTGCATTGCGTCGTTACTTTAGCCATTGCCGATTCCACATCTTCATAGAAGCGGTCAACTAGCTGGTCGTCTTGGCTGGATGTAGGTGCATAGCCTTGTAGCACCTTCAATTTGTACCTTTTATTAAGCTTAATTACAAAACCGGCCACCCTTTCGTTAATGCTAGTGTTCCTCTTTGTAAATTCTCAACTATTATATGGTAATGTAAATCGACAAGTCTACTTATAGCCTTTAGTGCTAAATGCATGCTTGCTGCTCACATACAATGCTGAATGTGAATGAGTTTATTTTTGCACATCTCAAGCGCACTATTCTGACTGTGCATTAGAAGACCTATTATGTGCTTGTTGCACTTGTGATAGTGTCAACGTCACGAGGAACATGTCGGGTGTACGTTCGGTGCTCCCTGAAAATATGTCTAGAACTGTTTCCTTTCATACATTTTATCTCCAAATATTCTGCTGTCGGAGATGTTCATATTTACGCAATATGCGTAGCTCGATGTGAATTTTAATGTGTTTCAGTCACTCAATTTCGCCTCACAATTATGCGACACTAATTTCCACAATTATCCGACGCCATTTTCAGTTTGAAAAGTCAAATGTAGAGTAAATGTAACGACACGTTCCAATTTTGGAAATGTAAATGGAACGCGTTCCTTTCTGACTAAAGGAAGTTGTAACGGGAACTCTTTACAAAATTGTGAAGGAAAGAGGAAAGAGCTTTCGTTCCTGTTTTGGAGGAACGTGTACAACACTGGACGAAACGACCTAGAACCTCTGGTCGTCGGTGCACACCACGGTCGTAGTGGTGAAATGCAGTAGTGCCCTCAGCAGCACTTTAGTTGCTCTTACGCTGCTGATTTCTTTGTCTTTTGTTTTGTTTTGCAGCAACGATAATCTCGTGCTTCTCCTCAAACATGCATGCAATATAGACAAACTTGAAACATAAGAGGTATCTGCGCGCTCTTGTCCAATTTGCGTTTTCGTCATGGCATGCAGAACGGCTTATGGTGCTTAGTCGTTGTTTCGCGACTACAGTAAAACTCACCAGTTTGTCGAAACCAGCGTTGCCGTTCGCTCCTTGACCCTTGCGAGTACGTCTGTGCACCTGTGTTCCGTCTTCTCTGTCGGGCATCGCTTCTTCGACACCTGCGTTCCCAGTCACCTCCTCGACTTCACGGGGCCGCGCTGTGTTGGTCTCCTCCGGTGTAGCTGCCTCTTTGTCCCGTTTGCTCTCATGCTTCGAGATCGGCATAAGGAAGTCGCCGTGGCCGGCTTCATTGTTTGCAGCAGCAGCGGAATCTTCTCCCGATGCCGTGACGCCGCCAGCGTGGGATCGGGATCCTGGCAGGGTGACGTTGAACTCGGCCACGACTGCCGCCAGCTGCAGGGCGAGCAGTGCGCCCGTCACCACGGCCACGACCTCGCCGTACCGAGTAGTGTGGCACAACTTTGCCGCCCACCTGAAAGACGCGGTTGTTTCAGTTAGTTACTGCGCTTACACAGGGGGTAAAAAATAGGAGTAAACACCGAAGAAGCGCGAAATGCAGACAACGTATCACCTCTACTTCCCGTGTTGGGTGGGCCAAACGTTTAAAGGAACATTAAAGGCAAACGTTAAACCGATGTGAAGTGTTAAAATACTAATGAATAAAACACAATAGTCCTTGTTTCGTGCCATGAAAACACTTGGTTTGAACTAAAACCGTGTTTTAGTGGTGAGCCACCCGTTAGGACTATTGAGCCGGTCACCTTGAACAAGGGCCTTGTTACGTAGAATTTGCCAGTTTACTATTCACTCCATGACTATAGCTATATAGTGCGCATGACACGAGAGAAAAATGTTTAGCCTAGTGTCGTGAGCAGACGCCGTCCTCCGCGGTTGTGTAGTGGTTATGCACTTTTAAAAAAACGCAGTGCTACTTCCTAACTTTTAGCCTATATAAGAAATGTTTACCACGACATTTGCTGCTTAAAAAACTACAGCTAATAAACGCCAAGGCATTAACGATATTTAAACATGTCATTTATTACCTGCAGTTAGTGCATTTAGATAAGGGCAGCAATCGAAGCCTCTAGTATAACATTGCTATCATGGAAGTCTTATCGGGCTTATGGTAATTCTATTTATATGTGCTCTATACCATGTGATATCAAGAGGACTGTACTAAAAAATAGTAAGATCGAATAAAAATGAAGCGGTGTGACATTGTCCGTTGACACTAATTGGTACAGACAAATTACATCGCGTTACACTAATTAACGATAGCTACTGATTTCTTGTTATTAGCACTTTGAACAAGCTGAAAGTAGAACTGTTTAGGTGAAAGCGTAGATAAAATCATGTTCCATCTAGAAACGATAGCACACACCTCCACACACAGAAGGCCGACGCTTCTACGCGGGCTACGCAATAACTGAAACGTTAACGCTACTTCTGGCCAGACACAAAACTGCGCACGTTGTACCGGTCAGCAGACATTGCTTCAGAGAAATAATCAATGTGCTGTATGCAGATTCTGATGTTTTACTGCTTCCGGGTATACCTATACCACGAACATTGCACGAGATACTTATCGATCGATGTCAGGGGTTTTACGTCCAGTTATGATTATGAGAGACGCCGTAGTGGAGGTCTCCGGAAGTTTTGACAACCTAGGGTTCTTTAACGTACACTGACAGTACACGGGCCTAACATTTGGCTTCCATAGAAATGCAGCCGCCGCGGCCTGGGTTTCATCCCGCGACCGTCGGATCGGGTGCTGAGTACCGTAGCTAGTAGATCTTTGTCGCCAGGCGCACGAGACACTTCTTCCAGCGACATAAAAATAATTATAGTTTGTCTAAATTCTGCTTAAGTCTATCACGATTAGAGCATAATATACTACTCCGGATACTACCAGGGAGGTAGTAGCATTTGCTAACCAGTCACGTAGGCACATTCACGTAGGCACGTAGGCACGACGTCACGTAGGTAAGTTTACTAAACTTGACGCACTTAGTAGTAACGACAGCTTGACCGTCAGAGAAACTCTAGTAAAGCTGGAAAAAATGATAGTAACCACTACAGTTATCAGTTTTTTTTATTGGTTCATGGTGCTGGACTACGGACCCAAGAGACGAGGGTCCAAATACGACCGTGGCGGTCGGATTTGTCATGGAGGCAAAAATGCCAGAGGCCTGTGTACTGTGTGCGTTGCCAATGCACGTTAAAAATTCCGGAGCCCTCCACTAGGGCGTTTTTCTCCTTTGTACACAATAAGCGAATGGAACGGATTACCATCAGATATTACCACAGAACACCACCCTAGGTCATTTCAAGACCTTGTTCACGCACATTTTGCCACTTAATGTATAGTATTATATAAGATTTTATTTCTGTCTTGGTCTTTGCAGTGTTTTTGTTTCTGGCGATGACTGCTGCTGTTTTGCTTTTGTTTCTTTGTTTCTATGTTAGAAAACGAATTTTACACGCCATGTATAACTCCGTATTATGTTTCCATGTCATGTTTCACTCCGTCTCACACATCAAATTAAGTATTACCTGCACATTGCTGCACTACCTTAGCATGCAAATGATATAGCTTAATTTCGACACTAGCGACGTTATCTCTTTAGGTACTTGGCTCAGTGTTCGTACAGCTCTTATGCGCACAGCAAATTTGTATACATTGGCACGTATGCAGGGGAAGCCACAACTCATTCGGTATGCTATGAAAACTTGCAGCGTCGACAATAATTAGTTATGAGACTCTGTAAAACGTGCAGACATGCGCCGATTGCAAGCGCATGCTACCACTCTCGGGGCAGCCGATATGGGCTTCTCGGCGGCTTCATCGAATGGAGGTCATTTGTGCGGAGCCGTGCCAAAATATGCTTCCGCTTTTAGCAAAGCTGCATGGTTTTCGCCAACCATGCTCTTTATCATCAAGTTTGCATTCACAATAGCGTATTGATGTAGGGAACTATGCGAGAACTAAGTGTTCGTGGAGGTAACCACAGTCACATCCTTGCGAAAGCGCCGGTGCATGCACGAGAACGACAGAGTTTGTTAATGCTGCATTATCGAGGCATTCTCCCATGTACTTCCTCTATGGAAGAGGAGGCAAATTGTGCTTCTCTGTAAATGATTTCTGGGCCCTTACGTCCGAAGACCACGATATGATTATGAGAGACGCCCTAGCGGAGGTTCCCGGAAATTTCGACCACCTCGGTGACGGAAGCATCTACGCTGACTTTGAACCTCGTTGTATTGTTGAAGCTCCCGCTTATTTCGTGGGAAGCAAAAAGAAAGAAGAGTGAAAGCTGGGAGCGACCCGTCTCCAACAATAACTGCAGTAGATGATAGAATTCTTTCAATAAATGTTGTATTCATTCATTCATTCTTCACATTCACATCGATGAGGCCAAGCGGGATAAAAAAAAAGCTCCCGTTATGCTAATGAACGTTCCTTTTTTCTGCCAAGTTCTGGTACACCTGCCACGCACCAGCGCCTACGTCATCTGTGTGCAAAGTGACTGGAAGACAAGACCTAATAAGAGAGGCACGTAAGTGCTTATTATGGTGTCATATGTGTTAAAGAACAAGAAGGAGAAGATGTGAAGTGGTACACTGCCATATACCAATTAGTAAATACGACGTGAAGCTGGGTATACCATACTTTATCGAAACTCGGAGCCAGCAAAGAACGTCGTCGTCAAGAACTAGAGGGGAGCCAAACTTCAGCATGCTTAACATACAGTACGCATTTAGGCAGTAGTAATATGGTTTGTTCCAAAATTACCTGAGGGCTACTCGCATTCACGTCGACAGTAAACGTTCCCACAAAAAGAGGGCATCAACTAACTAATCTTTCACTCTAAACATAGACAGCGATGTACCGAAGCCACTGGCTTGTGCCTTATTGTCACTATTGGCCTCAAGGACATACCCTGCCGCCATCTGCCGGAATCTCCCCGTGACGTAGAAAAGTACGTCACGTGATACAGGCTGCGACGTCAAGAATGTCGCAGCCCGTTCAGGCGCGGTTTTTTTCTTGTTACAAGCGTTGACTCTGTGTGCATAAGCTGCAAAACAACCTGCTGTACAGGCCAACATGGTACTTTGCGAGCGAACATGAGGCATCGCCGCATCGCTCACGCTTGTCGGAAAGTATGCACTACAAAAGTGGCATGTCGCTAGCGTAAAAGGAAATGTAGTTAGCTATCACCGGAAGTACTCACACGTTTAGCGTACATTTACTTTCTCAAGCTCGAATAGTGCACGGCGCAAATGGCGCACTCAAGCCTGAATGGTGAATTCAAGCGCGACTACCTCCTCATTCCTTTCGCCCTGCTTTTGGGCGTGTAATTAATCAGGCGATAATAAGTTTTTATTGCTAATTAAAATTAAAGCTGCCGGACCATTCAAAAAAGTACCTATACGGCACGTGCCGCTATAAAAGTGCCCTTCGCATCATTCATCGCGGCTCGCGTGATCTGACACTTTTAGCCAGTATTTATAGCTGGACGATGATTTAACACGAGCTTATTTATCACTGCTAAATGATGCCTCAAAATCATGCATACGGCTCCGCCATTCGCGCATGTATCGCTAGGCACAGTATCTTGACTGATCACAACATCGGAACATCCTGTTATGTTTTAGGATGGCGCTTCTCTGGGAACGAGACAGTTCCTCAACAGCGGCAAATACGCGTCGCAAGTTAGCATGCCTATATATTACGAGAAAGTTCATGTTCTACTCAGTGAACATCTTAGCTCTAACACCGTGCACAAAATCTACTCCGCGGAATGATTCCCACACACCCGAAATGCATGATCACTTGGCTGTTTCCCTAATCTGAGCTTTTGGAGCCAAGACGCTTCGTTTTGGGGTATATATACGCACGAAAATTACACACTGCTCGGTCGAATACGTCAAGCACTGCGACACCGAGCACTAGTCTACGCTCAAAGGCAAGAAGAAAAGTTACCGGCTTCGTAAAGGAAGCCAGTGCGCTTCGCCGGCGGCGGCGAAGGCGTCACGTGATATCTCTTACTACGTCACAACGACAGCAGCGCTAGTCTTTCCACTGGTGCCCCTCGAGGTCAATTTTGTGTTCACGAAAATCGTAGTTAGCTTTAGGGATGGTGCGAAACACTAGCACAGACTGCTGTCTGCACTGAACTATGCGATGTCACGTTAACGAACATTCTTAGGTAAACAATGCCGTCATCGTAAGCATACGAGGACACATAAGCACGTCTGGTTAATTAAGAAGGCCAAAACAATAAAGTATGCCATCAAACGACAGAGAAAGCATTCAGCCTGCAGAAGCAGCAGGGCATACCACCAACATCCTGCGACATGAGAGAACCAGGAAGCAGCAGCAATACCCGCAATCCAGGCAAGCGTGCGCCTACCAAACTCGATGCGGTTGAGAGAGACAGGCAGCAACACCCGCTGTTCAGGAGGACTGTGCACTGTGCTTTTTCATGTCACGATACGTATGCCAACCTTTGCCATTCAAGCCCAGAGCGGCAAAATTTTAACTTCGCCGGTGAAGCCCCGCGACATTCAAATTTCGGCCAAGGTAGCCAATGTCCTATCAGCTACAGTTTCATCACTTGGTTGGTTAACTACTTGGCGTCTTACCGTGGTCTCGTAGGTACCAAACTCTCTACCGCCAAAGTGTTTGTTTGATTTAATATTTTTCTTGTAATAACCTTTTGAACAGAAAACCAAGGCAAAGACCCTCCGCGTTAGCTTAGCAGCTATAGGTGTTGCCTTGGGAAGCTGGAATGGAAGTCGCGGGATCGAATCCCTGCCACTATTCTAAACCCTCTCCTCCCACCCCACGCCCCCCCCCCCTAAAAAAAAACAAACAAACAAACACAAAAGCCCAGGCGGTCAAAACTACTCAGGAACCCTCCATTACAGAGTTTGCCACGTAATCATAAGTGGTTTTGGCACGTGAAACCTCCTCTGTTAATATTATCAATATCAAGACCAAGTTACTATTACAGCTTCAGCGAAGGACGAACGCGCGGTTAACACATGCTCACGGGAACGAGAGTAAAGTGGCGAAGGCGGGAGTTGTTTGTCCACAGGGGATGACTGCTGTGGCAGTGCGACAATTGTTCCCTTTCCCTTCATTTTGCCGAGGTGAGGGCGTGACGTCGTAGGCAATGGTAATTTGGGCACCGTTTCGCTGGGACTGACGTCCGTTTTTTAGTCAATGAGCCGCATCGTCGAATTCTCTTACCAACGCCAGTGACGTATGCTATCGGGAAAATAGCGGTAATATCGTGCTTATTGCATTTCACTACGAATTCTGGAATAAGAGTATGCAAGTCCACATCTGAATCATGAGTATATATACACCACAAGGACAGCAATTAATAAATGCACCGTGGTAGCCATAGTGAGTGGTCGTTGCACTTGAAGTGTCAAAACACAGAATAATAATAATAATAATATTAATAATAATAAATAACACTTATACGCAGTATGAGCTATAGTGGACATCGCAATAATTAGGTGTTTTTACACAAACAGGTGTGAATGTTCCCACAAGGAGCTTCAGACGTACAAAAGCACAATTCAAGTGTATGTTTCCTATACACTTATTTTAATCAATTAGCATTTCCGTTTGCATAGACATTCGCTTAGTTCCTTCTACCTTCTACTCGTGCTGCAATCATAAACCCTGTTATGAACCACTTAGATCGCGAGTATGCTCGAACCGCGCCAATGGGCCTTCGAAGCAATGTCAGTATCATTACGCTATCTGACATGTGCGGGTGCTAAACGTGGAGTATTTGGTGGCGATTTCACAGAAACACCAACCTTGCCCAATAGGTGTCATCTATCGCCGGCAGCTCTCTCTCTAGACCGAGTGCGCGCAGTGCCAGGTCTGTCTTGTCGATGTTGTCTTCTTCCGAGTGCCGATGGCGGAAGTGATGCTTGATCTGGTCCGGTATCCAATATGGCGCCAGGCTGCTGCATTCTGGCGCGTGCGACTCTGAACGGACACTCTCTCTGGCACTGAAGGTGGACGCAGCGCCTATGGTCAGCGATGTGCAGGAGGCCGTGTCTGTCTCCTCGGGCGGCTGGCGGTTGCTGGCCTTAGAAATTGCGAGAACCGGAAAGGGCGGTTGCGGCTTCCTCGTGCCACCTGCTGAGACGTGTGCAAGATGCCATGTCACTGATTTAACTTCTCAGGAGACCGAAGAGTAAATGCATAATACGGCATTTAGTTTTGAACCACGCGTCTAACCTTCCTCCCCCTCGGATACTTCTCAAAACACGATGGCGCCTTTGATTTAGAGATGAGCGCCGCCAAACTGTTCATGCAGAAAGATGTATATACGTGTATATGCTTATACGGGTGCCCCCCTCACATGTAACCAAGTTTTTTTGAACAGATGAAGCGTGCTAGTGAGTTGAAGCAAACTAAACGGTGTTGCGAATCAAGTTTCCCAATGCAATGAATCTTTTTCCGCCTCGCAAAGCCAATAATTAGGTTACACTGATTAGCTATCCTTTTCATATTTGCTTCAGCAAAAGAATGTCTCCACGAAAGCTGTAAATAATTTTTTTTTAAATGACCGGCTCAAGGGTTTACAGCCAAGTACCTTTGATTGATCTTAATGTGACCTTAAAGAATGCGCGAGAAATACCAAAATGACCGCGTGTATGGCCACAATAGTTCAGCGCCACGGAGGAATACATGCGCCTAGCTGTCTCTGCTGCGCTGTGGCAATCGGGCGCGCAGATAAAGTGACCATGAAGGGTCGCCGCGGTTCAACATGACATGGCATAACCGGGCATCACGATATCAGTTACTTCCACTTGTGAAATCAAGACCGCGCACTCGCGGCAATAAATACATAAACACACAACAAAAAGGAAAGAAAAAAATAACACAGGGACAGAGTAAAGTTCTGGCGTAGTAACCGTTGATGCACAGGTGTTTATTCGAGAAAGAAGATCCCATTGCCATACTTTTTTTTTTCTTGGACGACCTCATCTTCCCAGTAACTGTTGCCGGAGCATATTTTGAGGCCACCGCGACCGCCAAGCATGTATTTCTCTCTGACAGCGCAACAGCGGCGAGTGCACATTGTTCCCTGATCGGTTGTCTAGGGGCGCTGAATTATTAGCTCTATCAAGTGGTTACTTTTTATTTCGCAGGCTTTTTTAAGGGCGCGTATAAGAAGATCCATGAACGGTACTGAGTTGTAAACACTTCAGTCGGTAATTTAGCATTTGCTCTGTAACTATCGTATCGACAGTTTCTTACTGAAGCAAATGTTTAAAGATGGCTAATTACCTTGTGCCAATTAATTGAGATTGGAAAACGAAGAAAATCTTTCATACTAGGGCACTTGGTTCTCAACACTGCTGAATATACTGCAACTCACTAGCACGCCCTGTCATATTTAAAATATGGGTTGCATTGAAGTAGGGTGCCCTATATTTATGTTCGTGCGTGTGTGCTGGCATTACAGATAGCATCGTAATGCAGTGGGCCTATAGAGCACCTGTCGCCTTCGCACAACACGAACCGCATGTCACGCGTAAATACTTTCCCGCTGCTGAACTTGCTTTGAAATATCTATTTAGCAACATGTTCTTTATAGTCATTTCCATTATCAAGCTTAGGGGAGTTGTTCACATTGCAAACCTGCAAGGCATCGCAATTTACAGCGTATTCATTTTAGTGAAACGCTCAAATCAGCATGAAAATTAACATTTTCTGAAACCCTCCATTAGAATGCCTCCTCCGGTCTTCTGGTTTCCCGTTACATGTAATTTTTGGAGGTAAAAACAGCAGCAGATCTCGCAATATCCTTGCTGTTTTTACCACCACCTTGTTTCTCTCTACAGCTACAAGTAAGCCAAACCGGCATCTGCATACCGCCAGCGGCACAGCCGCTTGCATGCCAGCGTAAACGCGCTCACTATGGACATCCAGCTACTCAAATTTTGTACTCAGCAGCGACTAAAAGCTTATATCCTCCAGTACTGGTACTTACGATATTTAATAAATGTAATGTATGGAGCCAACGTGTACCATTGATGTCATATTCACAAATGGTACGTGACCTAGCCAGCGCACACTCTTGGTAAGTCGAATATATACCGCATGCACTTTCGCTTGACATACGCAGTTTCTGTTAAAATAAGCTTGGCCATCGCGCTTCTCCGTGCTGATTATTGATGATAGCTTATGTTACAAAAAATGACATCAAGATACCGCGCGTGCAAGCAACACATCATTTTGTGATATCCCTTAATCTACTCTGGCCGTCTCCGCCAGGGAAAGGTACCTTTTCACGGGCAGTTCTCGGCTATGCCTTTTTTCTGAACCGCTGTGACAGCGCGCAAAGCATCTGTGTTGTGTACCTGCTTTCCGTATTGACAAAAAAAATGCTTCAGTGCCAGGGCGGGAAACGCAAGATAAGAGCCTCAAGAAACACGTTTCTCCGCTCTGGCAATACAGAACACATGTGAGAGCGACTATCATCCGACTGTCCGGTGGTTCCAACTCTTTCCGCTGGAGTGGCGGATGCCCCTGCGCAAACTTGAGGTTGGGCTTCCTATGCTGACAATCAGTGCATGATTATTCAACTCGGCTGGCCGATGGCATAAAAGACCTGTAACCTTGTGAATTCGACCCCTGAGGTTTTCCGGTCCGCGGTGGCCTTTGGTACCGACCATTTGGCTAGTTTCGTGTGAGGGTGCTGGCGTATTCTCGGTGTAGTTATTCACCTCTTAAAATGAAGATATCCGAGAAAGAAGCGAGGAATCGGAGCGAACTTAAGTTCGCTCCGATTCCTCGCTCACAGGATTTTCTAAAACAACAATAAAACCACGATTTCAAATCTGTGACAAAGCAGTCTAAAAGACTACGCTTCAAAACTTCACGCCACACTCATTCATTGATTTCTCGGGATTAGCGTCCCAAAGCCACGATATGATTGTGAGAGACGCCTAGTGGACGGCTCCGGAAATTCTACCACCTGCCGTTCTGTACACGGGCCTCAACATTTCCCGTACATCGAAATGCAGCGGCCGCGGACGAGATTCGATCCCGCGACTTCCGGATCATCAATCGAATACCACAGCCATTAGACCACCGCCATGGCAGGGCTGCGCCACGATAATAACGGCGAAGAAGTTTCTGTTTACGCAGTCTTTGCAACGAAGAGCGTCATCCTCAAAAATTTGCCAATGGTCGTCAAACACTGTAGCTACGAGCTATCCAATCGCTTTCACCCGATGCAGCGAGACGTTGTGAGCTGGCTGTAGTATATTTGAAGTACGCTCCAACACTTCGAATTTACTAGCATGGAAGCACTCACCTTCTAAGCCAATCGACGCTGCTCTACTTTGAAGTTTATGCACGCAGTGTTCATTTCGATCCTTGACACCTAATGCCGCCATGCCACACATCCTAATACGCAGTTTTCAGGAAAGGAATGCACAGATTCCATGATATCCAACATGTTGCAGCTCCATAAGTTCGAAACTTCTTTCAAAGGTCTCTTCCACACTAATTACACGTTTCGGTTATGTTTTCTTAGCATCGGAGTCCTGCAGACGCCAGCTGTGCTTCTGTATTGGAGGACTCCGTATGGCTATAATTGTAGTGCACAAGCTTCCGTAAGATTCATATGCAAAATACTATGGAACATGATAATATGTGAAATCAACGTATATTTAGTAGGAAGGCATAAGAATTTGCAGTGTAAGGAACTGGACGTTTCATCGACGTTATGTTCCTGAAAATATATTCAGTTTCATCAGGCTCATGTCCCTCTGAATTCTGAGCAGCAGTGACGTAAAAAGCAGCCATCATATTGAAGGTGAGGGGAGGAGGCAAAAATTTAAGGAGTTTTGTATAAGAAGTGCTAGTAGGCTTAAGCTAGTCCACGAACGAACCACGCCTTTACAGATAAGACA
This sequence comes from Hyalomma asiaticum, assembly GCA_013339685.2. Classification (NCBI taxonomy): domain Eukaryota; kingdom Metazoa; phylum Arthropoda; class Arachnida; order Ixodida; family Ixodidae; genus Hyalomma; species Hyalomma asiaticum. The sequence goes on along the minus strand of JABSTT010004129.1, from coordinate 2,114 downwards.
TATCCGTATCAACAATAAAAAGAATCTGACCCTGGACATTTGGGACCAATAGTGAGACAACAGCCAACACACTCCAAAGGTTTCGCTCACAGAATCCCGAGACAAATATAGAGCCGGAACCAGTAACTTCTCTACCAAGATCACGCTATACGATCGAATCAAGGCCGTAAATAAATAAAGCTAATCTGATAATTAAACGTGTACAGGAAATGGCAAGCGCTCACCTTTCCGGCCTTCCAAGTTTCTGTCCAGCAGAGCGACGCCTCCATGTTGGGCGCGTCAACAGCAGCCGTCTCTCTTGGCCACTTTCGTCCGAACCCGTGGTCCGTGACCGGGTCCCGGTTTTCGCACCGCGGCTGTTCCGCTAGAGCGACTACATCGCCTTGGCTGGATGTGGAAGTCGGTTGATCGGGGTTTAGAAAATGGCGTACCCGAAACCCGTGGGCCATCTTCCCTGCGAAAGAAATGCCATAGCTGATGATGATGATGATGCTGAAGACCTACGACGCTTACCCACCAGGGGGGATCGCCCGAGATTTATTTTAAAATTACGTTTCAATTTGAAGTGATTCAAAGGAACAGATAGAAAAAAGGATGATTTGGAGGGAATTTAATTCGTAGGATTGTGCATGTTAACTATTAAAACAAGACAGATTATTCACGAAACCTATACAAACAAATAACTTATGTTTTACAACACACACGGGAGTGTAGTCTATCTTTACGCTTGACCATTTTATTTTTATTTTTTACAGGAATAACCAAAATCGTATACGATTTCTCATTTGTAGGAAATTACAAACATCATTGAATACATCCCCGAGGCAATATTCCAGAGCTCAGGCACGAGAAGACTGGAGCTACTTCACTTGTTAAGTTTAGTCCCCACATACAGGAATTTCTAGAAGTCTTTTTCGGAAGAAATGGTAGCAGCGGCAAACGAACTAATGTTCTGTGCTTTCAATTTCGCAACAGAAATGGCAGACGGGGGATAACACCAAACCAGCCCTGTGTAAGTAAAGATTTAGCGGACGGACACGACATCGAACTCTGCTGAGAATTACTTCCACTTGTCTTGACGGACATCGCTTAGATTTCCATGAGTGTTTTAAATGTCCATATTCTGACCAAGCTGTGATAGATCCCATTGAATCTCTATGGATAGAGAACTATGCATATCTGATTGCCGTTATATACTTCACTACTGAAAGAACAGATATTATCGGTCCTTGAAGTGATGCGCCAGCTAATGAGTCGGCCATCTCATTTAAATGCATTCCGCAATGACCCGGTACCCAAAGCAATTTTACGGGACTCACCATAGGAACAGCCGAAGTCGAATAACTTCCTCTTCTTCTTTGTCGTAAGCAGGTACTGCGCCACGAGGGGTTCCTCTGGAGATATCTCGATGGCAGTATTTATGGTAACATTAAAATGCGCATGCAATAAAATTACAATAACGGTGTTTATTTAGAGTGCGTGCAGACGTTTTCCTTTGATATTTTCACGAAACAAAAAGTAGTTCTGTTTAACAACCTACCCGTAACCTAAGATGATTGCGCCAACGCTCAAACGGAGTCTCTAACTATAGCACGACCACTAAAGAACAAGTTTTGAAATGTGCGACAGTTCCCAGCATCACAATAAAATTTTCACAGCACTACCGTGCCCTTGGCATGCCCATTCCAAACCACGACATGGTTTGGTGAATTTTGCAATTCCCATTATTGACGGATGGAATTGAGGCACTCCCACTGATGTAAATCCGCGGAACGTGCTTGGCGCGCGTTTGAGCACAAGTCTAGTACGGCTCCTGCTGAAAACAAGAGAAAGACCTCATTCCGGCTGCAGCATAGACATCGCATCTTCTCTCTTCGGCGACCATACCCTTGAACACTTTTCTTCAGACGGCTCAGCTGAGCTTTCGTCAGTGTTCCTGTGAATGTGCGCTGATCTATCTATCTATCTATCTATCTATCTATCTATCTATCTATCTATCTATCTATCTATCTATCTATCTATCTATCTATCTATCTATCTATCTATCTATCTATCTATCTATCTATCTAGCTGCCCTTAGGGCAGATGCGAAGTTACAGTATGTTACAGTTACA
>JABSTT010004128.1:0-25149 GCA_013339685.2 Hyalomma asiaticum | reverse complement strand
ACTTTTCACAATCATGACGTTTTCATGGTGTTAACTTGATATTAAAGGAGTACGGACACGAAAATTTTCAGTTGGCGTTTTTTTTTGCGTCAAATCAAAGCTCGAGCCCTCCAGAGCGCAAAAAACCAGCTGGTAAGCTTGAGCGCGCTGTGAAAATTTATTTACAGCATGTTATTAAAAGGTCGTTTCGGTTCCTACTGTAGCCTGACGTCACGACATCGTATGTGCATAGTAATGAGCTCCTCTTCACGGGTTCCCGCAATAAATCGTGACGTTTTTCTCCAGCGGTTTCTCGCGCGCAGCGCCTGTAGCAAGTGCGGGCTCAGCGATGTACGAAATTTTGTATAGCGACCCCGCGACCGCAGCAAATACTTCGACACAGTTCGAGATGCAACGCACGGCACTTACGGCGTGTTTCGGTGTGCCTCCGGAGACCGCGATAAGCTCAGGTGGCCTCCGAGACCTCCGCCAAGTCTCTGAGGACTAGTATGCTCGCGTTGCTTCTGCTTCCCCGCTAGACGATTCACCCTCACTTAATCACGAGCTGTTCTTGTGCTCCAAGCTACTCGGTAGTGAGCACGTGAAGGCAGAGCTGTGTGCTGTTGTCAGCCAGAGAGACTGTGGCACAGGGTCCGAGGAAGTGCACGTTCACGAGGGCGCCGTCCAAGGAAGGCGAGAGCACAAATACAATCTCGACCGTGCGGGGAGCACGGCAGAGGGGAGGCAGCACGCGCGGGAGAAATAGTAGGCGTCGTCGATAAAACGTGCACGGTGCAGTGTGCCGTACTGCTGCAGCCGTACACCACGGAGTTTGGTCGATGAGGGTGAGTGCACGAGTTGTGATAATTCAGAAACTTATGTGCAGCCTCCGCTCTACCTGTACAAGATTTAAGGGGCGAAATGCCGGCACCATTTTGACAAAACCTTGCCTTCTGATTATACGTGGGCACACACGACGATGGAAGGCAATTCGACTGCGCTCGCTCGGGGCGATCGAACGGCGAGAGCAGACGACCGAGAGTGACGCGCGAGCGGCCATTTTGCATGTTTTTGTACTTGGCGTCATCACAACTTGCCAAACTGCTGCGTGAAGTCACTAAAATTTTTACTGTAGCCTGACGTCACACTAGTGTTGATGTCAGTATGCAAGCCATCTGAATATTGACTTTGATGTCAAATTAAAGTATCTTATCGTCATTTCCTGAGCTCAACATTTGCTCAGAGTTGTCTATGCGTACTGGAAACTTGTATGGCGGAGTAAGCTCGGCTTCGAAAATTTTTTTGTCACTACTTCTTTAACATGTTCGGTGATGACACTTTGACCCGTGCACCTTCTAACGTTAGGAATTCACTCTGTTTGTGCAGCGCTATCACAACGCCTATTCGTGTGACGGCACGTCGTCAATCTCCTTTAGATTTCATTGTTAACGCTTGCGCATAAATTTACACGGGAGATGATCTTCAAATCAGACCAATAAAATTGGTATTTCTCGCCACCGCAGTCCGTCTTGCATTTGCCTTCGATCATGTTTTACAACCTGGCCATTTTACAAGTTCTATCTTTTTAAAGGCGGTAATAGAAATAAGTTGGAGACGTAGGCAGTTGAAGTTTTCGTCCTGTCTGTATATCCTAAGGGTCCAGAAACAGTGATTTCTGCTCGAAATAAAGATTTCTATGCAAAGAAATAGCCTTTTTTTGCTCTAAGTCCTGATTTCCCATGGCAGGTCAAACGAAACAACGTTCTCATGTGAAAAGGGCGTAATAATTGATACCACCGGTGAGGAAAAACTCACTCTGGGTTTATTTATAGTCTGTAGCTTAATAATTTACCACTGAGATTATGAAATTCCAACGAGAAAGGTAGGCGGCTATTATTTCCTTCAAGTGGTGTGCTTGTTGTTTCGATCGTACTTCTCTGAGTGGATGCAATGTTTGCTACCGAAATATTCTGCTCCTCGTACTGTGAAATTCATTCGGGAGTGCCGCAGCATAACGTGTTGGGCACCGAGCTTTTCTAATGACTACGTAAATCATATCGCTGAAATTGTCAGTGATGTCTCCATTGTAATGCATGCTGTCAATACGAGTTTCTTACTCTCTTGCCACGATCTTGATGGTCTGTTGCAGAAATCAATAATTCTTCCGGGATGGTGCACCCACTCAAAATTTGAGAAAATACACAATATTGGGCGTCACATTTTCAGAAGGTATGAATTAGACTGGACCCATCTTATAAGCTAGTTGCGAAATAATTTTTATCCGCCTCGGGTGTGGTACCTCGTTGACGGCATTTTTTTTCTGAGAAGGCAACATTGCCGATATATTATACTTTGTTTCCTTTGCATATTAACTGTTGTGCGCTTGCGTGGGTCACCACCGTCCATGCAAATAATGATGCGCTTCTTTTTGAAAAAAAAGAACATTATATAATAGCTGCGAGAATTCATTACGAATGCCGTTTTTTTTTCTGGGGAGCAAGACTCCGGCCTTCCAGCTCTGATCTTTTAACATAAAATTTTTCGCGTGCATGATGCTTAATTAGGACCTAAGGATTCGAGCACTGCATTACTGTAGTATATATTACGGCGACAGATCTCGGTGGTTGTAAATTGTGATATGGTGCAAGTTGATATAGCTATGTTTTTCGCCTTCTGAACATGTATAAACGTTTCAAGGCTAGCATGATAGCAGCCGTACATTAGCTAGTGAGGCTGAGTGTTCTAAAAGCCTTGTGATAGAGCTCATCAGTGTACTTGAATGGCCTCCGTTTCAATATTCGATGCTTCGTCGTATCTGACCTTATATTATGCTCAATAATGATCTCTCATTTCGGTAGCATTCCTGTCGCGAACGTCAGCAAGAACAACACGCGGTATTGAGCGCCGTCGTGATCGTTTTCCAGATCCCTCAGGTGTCATTCGTGCAGCACAACAAATGTTAGGCAAAGACACTGCCCTGTTCGAGTCTTCTTACAACAAAATAAAGCAATTCAACCTAATTTCTTTTTTTCCTAAAAGTACAGCAAGAGTTGGGAGGCTCACGCCAGCAGTACGGGTCTGAATCAGCAATTTCTGTATGCAGGTTCATGACCAACCACGGAAACCTGGTCTCCTATGTTGGAACTCGAGGAGTTTTGATTACTGTGGATGATTCGCTAATGATAAACAGAAATAATGTTTCTGAGGCAGCGCTTCAGTACCTTACAAATAGTGACAAAGTTACGATAGCTAGTGAGAGGGTAATTAATGAGTAAAATATTATGAAACAAGAGATTTGTCCAATTCTTGACATTTTCGTCTTCAACCACGATGCTTCCAGATCTGTTGTCCTCTTAGGTAGAGGATGATAAACTGGAAAGCGTGCTGCCACAGCTATACTGAGGATACATGACAATTTTAAATGCCTGCTTATATAGCTTAGGTTTTAGAGCAGCTTTTTTTCGTGTCCTCGTTATAGGAGACAAGGGCAGAAGGAATTAAAGCATAACATATGTTGCGAATTGAATACGAAGAAGTGATACGAATTGAATACGAAGTGACACGCAACGGTAGCCAAGGCATGTAGTCAGGGCCACACAGGAGCAGAAATTATCGCATGAAAGTGTCGCGCAGACACAAGCTACCTTCTTTCTTACATTGTGCAAGGAAAGCACTATTACTTCTACTCGGAAAAAGATTAGAGGCGACTTTTATAAATCTTATTGTACACTCACTTTGCTAAAGAAAACATTCTTCACATTATTTACTCTGATATCTACTCCGTGCTAAGTGCTTCCTTATGCAGTACATCATCGTAATGCGCATCACAGCCGTGTTTATTCTAGTGCTTATTGAGATCTATAAGTACTATTTCCTTATGCATAATACCACGTACTTTGACGTTTCCTTCCACTAAATAGAATAGATTTCCATTTGATTGATAAATTCTAATTCTTTACGTGCAAAGACAACAGTTTTTTTTACTTTCTCCACTATTTAGTTGCAAACATTTTTCGTTGAGCTGTGTTAAATTTCATGTCGATTTTCGTTATAACTGGGTTCGAAAGTACAAAACGGTCCATTTAACTTCCTTTTTTTGGAAACTGCTTCAGCTTCCCTTTAAAAGGAACATCGTGTAGCACGCACAGCATTTGCAGAGCAACGTAATGAAATTGTAATAATCTTATTTTAAGCCTTGACATTTTCACTTCAGACTGTTTGAAGAGATGAACAGGATGCCACCCTGCATTCCTTCATTTCTTTAGGTCATTATTCGCATTCATCAAATGAGCCTCTCAGAAAGTGAGAGGATTGCTTGTATCTGTGAAGGGATGTGCCTCTTCATCCCTCATGGCAACAAGTGCAGTACATTTGTATTGCATCTTTTCTTTTTTGTCAACAGTGGCGAGGAACCGCAGCACTGCACGGAGGTGAACACTACAGCGGATGGTGCCTCGGAGACAGTTGGCCAGCTTCACACACCACAAGCTTCGGCAGTTTCTGGCACGTCTTCTGTGAATCTCAGTCCTTCAAAAACTGCGGCTGCTGCAGCTTGTGTAGCTGTTGGTGGTCTTGATCGGGTGGAGCAGACCAGTGCAGTGCCACGGAGTCACCAGAGGGCTACTGCTGGTGAAGATATAAACAGTGTGCAAATGCAGAGGTGAGACTTTAGAGTTTCTTTGTGGTTTCTGTGGGTTTCCCTTGCCCTGAGGGTTGCACTACTGCCATTGCCATGTTTACTCAAATCAAGCGAACCCTTGATTCTAATGCACACCCGGGTTTTCGCGGTTTCAGAATAAAAATGCACCTGAATGTATTGTTTTCACATCAAACTGCGGTATGTCGATGTTCGGGTGACCAGAAGAAATGAGAGACAATTACTGCTTGCCTTTGCACAGCGAGAAAAGTTCCTTTTCTTTTGTTGTCAATTTTCCATTGTTGTGGTTTTAAGATCGCTTATGCACGCACTTCAATTGCACGCCAATAAAATAGCGCCACAACGTGTTTCACATATAACGATTGGACTGACATGTTCAACAAACGTAATCCAGATCAAATTGGAGTGTGTAGCTTTCACCACTGGTGATAGCGATCAAGAAATCTGAATGAGAAGGGGGTTGTAGTGAACGTGTGACACCAGCATTACTCGGTCACGGGCTTCACACATGCATTACACATCATCCCTCAGTGTGTAATACGACTTTCCTTTACTGTGAGCTTGATGATAAAACTGGTGCGCTACCATTGGCGCAAAATGTACAACAGATGGAACACAAATTCGGTCGCACTTGAGAACAAGATCAACTGATGCGAACTTGCAACAAAATGTTCCCTGCTGCCATAGATGCCCCCATTTTGTGATGGCGACTATACTGCATTGGACGAGCATTGTTTTGGTTTCGCACTTGATTCATATGTGAAGGCAATTTTTGGGCTCCTTTTGTTGGAAAGAAGGGGCGTGTTAGATTTGAGTTAATACGGTTATCAAACATTTTAGACTTTGAGCTAACCTTTGTATATATGAACTCAATTTGCGTGAGTTAGGGGGCTGTTTGCGTAGACATAATTTGGAAACTAAAACTCATCATCATCGTCATTAGCCACTGCAGGACGAAGGCCTCTCCCAACGATTTCCAATCCACCCTATCCTGAGCGCGTTGGTTCCACTTTGTGCCCGCAAACTTTTTAATTTCATCGCTCCATCTAACTAACCTTTTGCCTGCCTCTGTTGCGTTTTCCCTCTCTTGGTATCCATTCCGTCGTTCTTACTGTCCATCTGTTATCTTTCCTCCTCATGACATGTCCTGCCCAGGTCCACTTCTTCCTTTTAATTGATATAATAATATCGGCTACTCCTGTCTGTTGTCTGATCCATTCCGCTCGTTTTTCATCTCTTAGCGTTGCCCCTATCATTTTTCTTTCCATTGCACGTTGCGTGTTCCTTAGTTTCATCTCTAGTTTTTTCGTTATCCTCCACGCTTCTGCACCGTACGCTAGTACTGGGAGAATGTAGTGATTAAATAGTTTTCGCTTTATTGAGAGCAGTAAGTTTCCAGTCATGATTTCGTAATGCCTTCCGAATGCGCTCCAGCCCATCCTTATTCTACGGAGAATTTCTTTTCATGGGTAGGAGTTCCTGTTAGTAACTGTCCCAGGTATACGTATTCGTTTACACATTGTAAGGGTTCACTGTTGATTTTAAATTCCTGTTCCTTAGCTAGGCTATTGAGCATAACTTTGGTCTTTTGCCTATTCATTCTTAATCCAATTTTAATACTATCCCTGTTTAGGTCATCAATCATGTTTTGTAGTTAATCTCCATCATTGCTAAAGAGCACAATGTCGTCTGCAAATCTTAAATTGCTTAGATATTCTCCGTCTATTCGAATTCCCTTTTCTTCCCAGCCTAGACGTTTAAAGACTTGCTCTAAACTTGCAGTGAATAGCATCGGGGATATCTTATCTCTCTGTCTCACACCTCCCCTGATCGGGATTTCTCTGCTCCTCTCATGTAGGAGCAGTGTGGCTGTGCAATCTTTGTATATGTTGTTTATGGTTTTCACGTATACGCCAGGTACCCCTTGTCGACGTACAGCTTCTAGAAGTGCTTGTATTTAATGGAGTCAAATGCTTTCTCGTAGTCGATAAAGGCCTTATAAAAAGGTTTGTTATATTCCGCGTACTTCTCAATTACTAGGTTGATAGCGTGGCTGTGGTCCATTGTCGAGTAACCTTTCCTAAAACCAGCTTGTTCTCTCGGTTGGTTAAAGTCGAGAGTGTCTCTTATCCTCGTAGAAATTACTTTCGTAAATAGCTTGTATATTACTGGGAGTAGGCTGATTGGTCTGTAATTCTTTAACTCCTTTACGTCACCTTTTTTGTGGATTAGGATTATATTAGCATTTTTCCAACTGCGTGTTACACTACATGTCTTGATAGATTTCGTGAAGAGCGATGCAAGTTTTTCAAGTACAATATCTCCGTCTTTGATCAAGTCGGCTGTTATACCATCTTCACCAGCTGCTTTACCGCGGGACATGCCTTTGACAGCTTTTTTGACTTCGTCAGCGGTTATACATGGAATTTCAGTGTCCTCCTCTGAATCTATTTCTATTAAGGTTGTATGGTCTGTCTGAGAGCTGTACAATTCAGAGTAGAAATTTTCTTCTACCTTTACTATTTCGTTGAAATTGTTGATAATGTTACCTTGTTTATCTTTTAGCGCATGCATTTTGTTTTGTCCTAATTTCAGTTTCTTTTTGACTGATTTAATTCTGGTGCCTTTTTCTACTGCTTTGTCTATTTCTCTCAAGTTAAAGTTTCTTACATCTCTTTGCCTGGCATTACTGATCAATTTTGATAGTTCTGCGAATTCTATGTTATCTTTTGGCGAGGTTACTTTCATTTGTTGGTGTTTTTTTATTAAGTCCTTGGTAGGTTGGGACAACTTGTTGCTTTCTTTGTTGTTTTACCCCCGACTTCTATCGCTGTTTGAACGATTGTTTTCGATATGGTTTTGTTTATTTCTTCTAAGTCTTCATCGTTTTCGCCTAAGGCCTCGAACTTGTTGCTTAGGGCGACTTTAAGTTCTTCGTTCTCTGCTCTGTTTACCTCTAGATTTGCATTTTTTCTAGTAAATAATTTAGATTTAGGAACTAAAACTGTGCTGCGGATTATACTATAAGGATAGGTCCAGGTATAAGGATAGGTATAAGGGTAGGTGCAGCGGTGGCACAGAGGTAGAGCATCCGCCTCGCGTGCAAAAGGGCCGCGGTTTGAATCCCGGTCTGGGCAATTTTCCACTGGATTAAAAAAAATCCGCGTGTCAATCGAATTGCATAAGGAGGCTTGGGGTGGGGCCGGATCCCGGCGACCATAGCCGCTAAGGCACTCCCTCACCAGAGCAGGATTGGCCACCCTGGTGCAGTAACGGCCACAACCTCCCAGTAATACGCCAATTAACCTTCGGCCCTCAGTCCCCAGCGGCTCTGAAGCAACTGGTCATGGCGGCGCTCAGACCTCTGGCGCAGCAGAGGGTGCTAAGAATCTCTGGAATCGGACAGGCCGGTACTGGAATCTGTCCCTGGCAACGTTTAATGCAAGAACTTTATCGAGCGAGGGAAGTCTAGAGGTACTGTTTGAGGAATTAGCGGGCGTTAAATGGGATGTTATAGGGCTCAGTGAGGTCAGGAGGACGGGGGAAGCCTTTACAGTTCTGAAAAATGGGCACGTCCTATGTTATCGTGGCCTAGAAGACAAAAGAGAACTAGGAGTGGGATTTATGGTCAACAAGACCATCGCTGGCAACATATTGGAATACCAGATCACTAACGAGAGGGTAGCAGGTCTTGTAATTAAGCTTAATAAGGGGTAGAATTTGAAGGTGGTACAGGGCTATGCACCTACATCCAGCCATGACCACCAGCTAGTTGAACGCTTCTATGAAGATGGGAATCGGCAATCGCTAAAGTAAAGACGCAGTACACTATTGTGATGGGGACTTCAATGCTAAGGTAGGCAAGAGGCAGGCTGGAGACAAGGCAGTCGGGAACTATGGCGTTGGTTCTAGGAATGACAGAGGGTACTTATTAGTAGAGTTCGCAGAGCGGAATAATCCGCCCTTCATGAACACGTTCTTCCGTAAACGGGAGAATCGGAAGCGGACGTGGAGAAGCCCGAATGGCGAGCATAAAAATGAAATAGACTTCATACTATGCGAGGACCCTGGCGTCGTGCAGGATGTGTGAAGTGCCGGGCAGAGTCAGGTGCAGTGACCACAGGATGGTGAGATCTCGAATTGGGCTAGACTTCAGGAGGGACTGCAATAAGCTAGTACGAAAGACGCCGATCAATGAGCTAACTGTAAGACGGAAAGTTGAAGAATTCAAGATAGCGCTGCTGAACAGATATTCAGCTCTAACTGACCAAGCAGACATTTGCGTCAGGAAGTCAGCGATAATCTTACACGGACTGTCACGGAGTGTGCAATAGAAGTAGGAGATAAGATCGCTAGAGAGATTACTATCAAACTTTGCCAGGAGACGAAAGACTTGATTAGAAAACGGCAAGGCATGGTAGTATCAAATGCAACTGACAGAATAGAACTAGCGGAGCTTTCGAAGTTAATCAGTAAGCGTAAGACAGCCGACATACGAAAGTATAATATGGAGCGGATTGAGCATGCTGTAAAGAACGGAAGGAGTCTGAAAGCGGCGAAGCGACGTCTAGGCATAGTCAAAAACCAGATGTATGCATTACGAGACAGGCAAGGCAATGTGATCACGAATAGGGATGAAATAGTGATAATAGCCGAGCAGTTTTACAGAGATCTCTACAGTAGTCGTGGTAACCAGAATTGTGAACAGGGAAGCAGTTTAGAAGAGGCTCACATTCCACGAGTACTGACAGAGGAAGTAATGAAAGCTTTGAAGGAGATGCAAACGGGAAAAGCACCCGGTGAGGATCAGATAACAGGAGATCTGTTAAAGGATGGTGGGCAGATTATAATAGAAAGACTGGCAAGCCTGTATATGCAATGCCTAATGACTGCGAGCATACCGGAATCTTGGAAGAATGCGAACATCATCCTAGTCCATAAGAAAGGCGACACAAAGGTCTTGAAAAATTACAGGCCAGTTAGCTTACTTTCAGTCGTCTACAAGGTATTTACCAAGGTAATCGCTAACAGAATTTGTGCCACCTTCGATTTCAGTCAAACTAAGGAGCAAGCAGGATTTCGTAAATCCTACTCAACAGAAGACGATATTCACACTATCAATCAGGTGATAGAGAAATGCGCGGAGTATAATCAACCCCTATATAAGCGTTCACAGATTACGAGACAGCATTTGACTTTGTCGATACCTCAACAGTCATGCAGGCATTGCGGAATCAGGGCGTAGACGAGCACTACGTAAGACTACTGGAAGACATCTACAACGGCTCCACAGCCACCATACTCCTCCATAATGAGAGCAGCAAAATACCTCTAAGGAAGGGCGTAAGACAAGGGGACACAATCTCTCCAATGTTATTCACAGTATGTTTAAAGGAAGCATTTTGAACACTGGACTGGGAACAGGTGGATGTAAGGGTTAACGGGGAATACCTCAGTAACCTCAGATTTGCTGATGACATTGCCTTGCTAAGTAACTCGGCAGATGAATTACAAAGCATGGTTACTGACCTAAACAGGCAAAGTATAACAGTGGGCCTGAAAATAATAATCCGGAAAAGTAATGTTCAGTAGCCTTGGGCGAGCCCAGCGATTTCAGATAGCTGGCGAGGCACTGGAAGCAGTAAGTGAACATGTCTGCTTAGGCCAGGTAGTTACCCCTTATCCGAATCATGAGGCTCAGGTAATTAGGAGGATTAGAATGGGGTGGAGGTGCATTCGGCAAGCATTGTCAGATAACGAATGGTAGCTTACCATTGTCTCTGAAGAGGAAAGTATGTAACAGCTGCATCTTACCGGTACTCACCTACGGGGCAGAAATTGGATCTCTTGTAATTCTTGTAATTAAAAAAAATCCCCGTGTCGATCGAATCGCATAAGGAGGCTTGGGGTGCGGCCGGATCCCGGCGAATATAATGGCCTTTCGAAGAAGTATTCAACCACGCCGAAAGATGTCCGTGAGGGATGAATTCTAATGGGGCACATTTTTTCATCCCATACGTCATTGCTCTTGTATAGTTTCATTTTGTTTCGCGCTCGCTTGACGCGTATAGTTTTGTAAACATTGGTAACATAGGGCCGGCACCAATTTTAAGAAGGTACACACCTGGATAATTAATGAGGACAAGGTAGAGCGTGTTGCACTTCCAAGGTTCAGCTGTAATTGGGGACGACGCGGCGAGCTATGGAAAGGAAAATGGTAGGTGTAACCTTAAGAGACAAGAAGAGAGCGGAGTGGGTTAGGGAACAAACGCGTATATTTTTGTAAACATTGGTAAGATAGGATAACTAAGAGGGTTCAGCTGTAATTGAGGACGACGCAGCGAGCTATGGAAAGGAAAATGGTAGGTGTAACCTTAAGGGTCAAGAAGAGAGCGGAGTGGGTTAGGGAACAAACGCGTGTTAGGGACATATTAATAGAAATTAAGAAGAAATGGGCGTGGGCGGGCCATGTAAAGCGAAGACAAGACAACCGTTGGTCATTAATGGTAACAGAGTGGATTCCTAGAGAAGGCAAGTGTAGCAGGGGGCGGCGGAAAATTAGGTGGGCAGATGAGATCAGGAAGTTTGCAGGGATAAATTGGGCCCAATTAGCACAGCACAGGCATAATTGGAGATCCATGGGAGAGGCCTTTGCCCTGCAGTGGGCGTAGACAGGCTGATGATGATGATGAGTGCATTCTAATGGATGGATATTGTGCGCAAGTTCTATCTAGCCCTACTGCTGCCATATGACGGCCTTCAGACACACCCAGGCTCTATAGCACAGCTTTTCGCCTGAAGATCCCCCAACAATTTTGTTGGAAAATAAAAATTCTGATTTCTCATTCTGATAAGCGGAGCATCAGGATTCGTCGAAATTTTTCTTTACGAACGTTTTCATCATGACCTCTTTTTGTGAATGCCTTGTGAATGCAAAGCGCGACACCGTAGCTACTTTTAAACGAACTTGCATTGTCTTTAGAGCAATTGATAGTAATTAAAATTTTCAGGATCTTCAGTAAGGAATGATGGGGAGGTGCCTTTTTTCTTTGTTGATTTCAAATGCTGTATTATAATAGTATATGCAATAGGTGATAGATACAGTACAATTCAGTATTATACTTTCCTTGAAGATTAGAAACCTGCGCTTATTTGAGGTGAGCAGGCCTTTCGAAGAAGTATTCAACCGCGCCGAAAGATGTCCGTGAGGGATGACTTCTAATGAGGCACATTTTTTCATCGCATACGTCATTCGTTCCAAAACACAGGGATTATATTGAGGCGTTGTTTCAAAAATATTCAAGGAATGTAAGGCAAAGCATGGGCATGTAGTAATGACTAAAGTTTAATAAGCCTTCATTGATCGAACTGCAGGTTGCTTTTGTATAGTTTCATTTTGTTTCGCGCTCGCTTGACAGTGCCCTCTAGCGTACAGTTCTGTGAACGATGGTAACATAGGGCCGGCACCAAGATTAAGAATGTACACACCTGGATAATTAATGAATGCAAGGTAGAGCGTGTTGCACTTGCAAGCGTCGTTCACGTTCGCCCTGATATGAGTTGTACCATATTAAAATCAAAAGATTCACGCAACCCTATGCTCATTCGGTAGGAACACAAAGTATTAGGTACCTGCCAATGCACGCTCTATTAGCCACACTAAAGAAAGTTATTTTCATAACTAATTTTACCTCGTTGCCTTTATGTTACTGCTATTATGTCCAATTTGGGTGCATTTTTGCATTCTTTTAGTTTTGAGACAAGGCTTGATAGCTCAGACTTCTCCATGTCCTTTGTTCCGTGCAGCATCGCGGATAGATCGCCCATGACCTCGGCAGTGCCTTACACCAGCTGTTCTGGCAGAGGAGCACCAAGCACTGCACTTGCCCTGATGCCGTCGTAGCCGGGTTTACTTGAGCTGAGGAGCTGATCCTGCGGTCAGTGCAGACAGTGTGGCCGCCTGCGTCCGCACCAGATCCCTTAGCAGGCTCTGTCGAGATGCTCGTTCTCCTGGCCGGGACAACTTCGGCACGTCCAGTGGAACAGCTGGAGGCTAATGCCTTCGGTGATGCGCGTAGGACAATTATGGGCTGGATCTGCGGTCCAGCTTTGTGCGAGCAACGATGCTCTTTTGTTCGTAATCGCTTTCGGTATTTATATCTATTTACGTGAATGTATTTGTGTTATGAGCGTTATAAATACATATTACAACGCTTGAAACATGTTGTCTAGTGAATGTAACGATGATGCTTTTATAACGGCGACGGTGTAAGACGTAAAGTCAAAAGGCCTGTGTACTCGAATTTATTCGTTCGTATTGTACTATTCGCCAAGTTCTCACTGCAAAATCCACGATACAACTGAGGCACGCTTTAGTGGGAAGGAAGGGGGAGAGGGGGGGGTTCTGGGGGTCTTTACCGAGCCCTTTAATCCAAGCGCACGGGCATCCCACATTTTGCCCTTACTGAACCGCCGCTTTGGTAACCGAACCACTGTATTTCTGTTTGACTGCCGGGCACCTGTGCACAGGAAGCGCTGTGCTATCGCGGGGGCCTTCTTGACACTAAACTGTTTTTTGGGTGCCCTTCTTTCGTCGTCTAAATCGGAAATACTGCTATATGTTCCCACTAAAAAATTTGTTTTTTCTCTGTCTGTTCCCACTAAAAAGGGACCCAGACCTAGAAAGCGGAGGCCTCCCGAGGAGACTGATAAACAGGCTGCGAGCGTTTCCCAAGGATTCGTTGGGAAGGAAGGATGCGAGTGTTCTGCACTCGCAGAAGAGCCATCGTTGAAATGCTTCGTTGTTTAGGTCGAGGTTTAGGGCAGTTCTTGTTCCTGTTATTTTTATGGGACACAAGAGCCAAAAAGGTTAAGGCAAAACATACGCCAGGACTTCAATCACGGCCGCAGAGGTCGCGTTTTCAATTGAGGCAAAAACGCTAGAGGCCCAGGCGGTCAAATTTTGCGGAGCCCTCGAATGCGGCGTTTCTGTTCTTCGCACTGTTTCATCTGCCGCGAACAAAGTCCCGCAGAGAATGCTCAAATAAGGCATTTCCTGTACCTAGAAATTTTTGGGCGAATTCTTTAAAACACTTTTATACAGCACAAATTCTGCTGCATTTAGTTATTAAGTGCCAAGGATTTTTCGCCAACATGTGCTACTTTGACCGTATCTATATATATCTTGCCGCTTTGTGTCGGTGCTGTCTTGGTTGATCATTCACATGTAATGCAGTAAAAGTGTCATGGTATAGGTGCAAACGTATGACGAACGTGAATGACGGATCTTAGCTTCACTAATACGATATTCTTTTGACACACGTCACTATTAACGGTAACATTTAGGTCCATACCCGCCAAATGAGTGCGAGTATGCGCCGCAAGCGATAGCATAAGCTGACGTTGCAGCTCATATCAGTGAAAGACCAATACAATACACATCGGAAATTTTATGCGAAAAAAGCGCAGACTAACATCATAGAGGCACCGTAAGTCAATCCTGCTGCGTGCTCTCTCAATCTTTTCTGTCACTCGTGCTTTAACTCTTGATCCCCTCCCCCCACCCCCTCTGTGCCTGTTAATCCTCGTCCAGTGCCTGCTGTTTACGATTCACATTCTTCTTTTGTCGTCATCCGCTTCGTATTTTCTTGATTGACCTTGCCTTTTTCTTTTCGTCTTCAGTGTCGTCTTATGAAACCGACTAATTCCTGTGCTTCGTTTTGCTATCTTCTTCTCATTCTTCACCGTCCGTCGTCATTTTCCTCGTAATCATTCATGAACGCACAGTCGGCGCCTGGCCATATATGGCCGAAATACCATATTATAGATGAGAGCCGCGGCCGAGAATGCGAGATCCCCAACCAAGTGGTGAGAGTCTGTGAAGGTCTCTGAGGGTACCCGTATTAAGCTGAGGTTCAAGTCCACACACGGTATGGAGTTTTTTTTCACTCTGAAGGTGATAGCGGTTACCGACCCTTGTTGCGAGCGGCGGCAGCGGACACCATCGCCACCAGTTCCGGTTAAGTACTTTAGGGCGAAACAAATAGGAACAATACGGTCCGAAATTGTCAATTTTTATGACTTAAAATGGTTCAGGAACATGTTGGAAACAGAAAAAATATTTGCGAGAACACTTTCCTGGGCGATAATAATGTTTGATTACTCATTTATCATTCCATAGTGTAATACTCCATACTAGGGACGTTGGAGGTGTATTCTGAAATAAACTTCTGCGAATACAGAATGTATGAAATAAATTTCATGTCGCCGTGCACAAAATGTACTGCTTTTTGATAGTTCACTTGGTGAGGGTGCCATGTTTGTGTTAGTGTTCGAAACAAGGCACTACGCAGAGAGCCTTCTCGCACTGCGTGCACTAGATCACTGTCTCTTCACGGATATTTTTGCCATTTATTCAAATGACGTCTTTTTATATGCTTTATTAATGTATTTTACATGCTTATTGATATGCTTCTTTATATGTAATGCACCCTCTCTGCTGTAATGCCTTACGGCGAAGCAGGTACTTAATAAATAAACAAATTAAATGCACAGCTGGTACAGCTTTCAGTGCAGTGTCCTTGGCTCAGCTGTTTTCCGTATTACCTGCGAGTACTCTTTCCTTCGGCTAAAAGTAATTCTGCACACGGATTATTCTGGGAACTAGATATTTTGAAACTATGCAAGTAAGAAAGTTACTTTGAAACCGCAAGAAGTAATAAAAATAATTGTTGTGTATGTAACCATGGCATGTTCGGAAACTATTACGTTGAATTTCATGTTCAGATACAAAGGACGGAACTTCTGCCACTATCAGCACTGTTCGCAGCTCTGCCGTTCGTTATGACAGCTCTAGGAAGGCCTGTACTGTATAAAATCTTCTAAACACCACCAACCGGCACCAAACATGCCTTGGCGCCTGAATACACCGGAGGTTACGTTGATATGCGTGAGCCTGTACAAATTCACTGTACCAGTAGCCCCTGACGCACGAGGGCCCCCCAGTAGCAATACATTTGGCTTCACTAGTATTCTTCGTCACACCTGCTGAGTAAAGTTTTTTTTTGTGCGTGTACTTTTCTACGTGTGGTTATTGCTTTTAGAGTTTACGTTTATCGCAAATTCTTGACATAATGCTGATACCACTTTACACCGTTGTCTGCCACAGTTCCCCGTAAGTGCGAGACCCACGTGACCCTCGCAGGGCTAGCTCCTTGTTACACGAAGCGGCCACAGCGACGTAATCAAGAGACAGAACTGTTCGCCCGAGCCGACACAACCACGTCGACGGCCACTTTTAGTGCTGCTCTTAAGGTCAACTTGCTCTCCGTCTTGTTCTGTGCAGTACAGTCGCCGCCGTGAACAGCATCCATTGCACTGTAGCATGGGCCACATCATGCAAGGCCAGCATATGCATCCTGCTGACACCGATGGGTGTAGTGGCAGAAATGGATCGTTACAATATTGCGAGGACCCCTTAGAACAAGCAGCCAGGCTGGTGTTACTATCCTCAGGAATAGCGGATTCGTTAAATTCCTCTGCTTATTTTGCTGCAGTCTCTGCCGTCGACACTCTTCAGAATAACGAAGGTTGCTGTCAGCAACACTGGCAATAGCTGCGGTGACAAAGGAGGCAGGGTGCATGGGGTACTGAAAAAGTGTGTCTAGTATAAAGAGCTATTTGTTGTTACCGTCTCCAAATGCATTCCCGGCTTTTGTGGTGACTTGGTGAACATTATCATGCCAGATGCATCCACAAAGTTGCAGAAAATTCGGGAGCTGGTTCTGAGAATGGAGGGCGAATTGCAGTGCTTAGGAACCAGCATAGTGCTGCACCTAGACAATGGTGTATTGTGCTCATGCAATATGTAGAGAAACTGAAAAATGTGACTGAAGGGTGGCGGGCACTCCATCCTTCATATAAATAGATGTCACTGAGGCTCAAATTCAGGCCATAGCTGATGGACGACACCAGGAAGCTGCAGAAGATGGGGATCCTACCAACAGTGCGTGGGAACTGTGCAGGTTCTTCAGCGCGGTTTTGTATACTGTTTATTCTTCTTGTGTTCATTGCGCGTCTTGTAATTTATTGGCTTCATTGCAAGAATTAGGGTGAAGAAATGTCATGGCTTGTGTTTTTCACGCACAGAGGCAAGTGGATTACGCACGCCGAATCTATCTATCTATCTATCTATCTATCTATCTATCTATCTATCTATCTATCTATCTATCTATCTATCTATCTATCTATCTATCTATCTATCTATGTCTGTCTGTCTGCTTGCGTCTCGGTGCTCACATGTTCGCCGCGGTCACTTCGTGTCCACCAAAACTGCCTAGCAAAGAGTATGCTCCGTCTCGACATCACTAACTAGACATACTTCAGTACGTCGCGATTAACGATAGCACAATCAAGTGTGACTCACACCCGCACATTTCCTCGAGGCCGGATAGAGGAATACATGCATAAGTCATTGAACGCTGACTATGGAGCCTATGTCAATAAAGGACCAACCAAAATTCGACTTGAAAAATTTCAGGAAAACAGTTTGACGGCTTTAACAAGCGAAAGACATACGGTCGGCTGTAGTTCGCGATTCATATCTGGACACGATGAACAGACGCAGAGATAAGCGCGCTGTAAGGACCGAAGGCTACAATGGCGTTGTATATGAGTACTTATCTAAACCTTGCCTCGAGGTGCCAAAAAATGCGCTACCACTCGTCCACAGTTTATTTTCCCAAGCGGAACATATCTTAAATAAAGCTATTGGAACAGCAGTTGTGGTGTTGGTGTTTGTCTAACATCCGTGGCTGGCGTAGTGTGTTAACCACTCTTACAGCAATTAAGAAAACATACATTAGCTGCGCTATCACTCAGTGTAATTTATTCCAGTATTAAGGGAGCATTTCAACACATTGAAGCGGGAGTTTGTCTTATACAAAAGACATGCCACTGCCCTAACCTCCGTGCCCACGTGCCTAGTAAGCGCACGTCATGCACAAACGCGCTCCATTTGGAGAATGATGTTGTTCCTGCTCGGAATAGTAGGCTGAATGCCGGAGAGTGCGGCATGGGCATGCAGTTACTACGCTCAATGGTTGGCATAAGATCGATTCACAGAATGCCTGGGACCTGCTGTTTTTTGACGAAATTGAAAGTAGGGCCTAACTAATCGGTATGCAACTTCTCCATTGGAAACCATGCGTTGGGATCTTTACAGTCGCAATATTGGCAAATAATTGTTTAGGTAACTCACTGAAAAGAGATTTCAAAGACGACAGAAAACAATGCTAAGTTCGGCTGTATTCTCGGAAAGCCCATGTCGATTGATAAAGCGTGGCGGTCACACGTTAACGGAAGGCTCAACGACTGATTGTCACCGTTCTCTGGGTGTGTTCACGAAGTGTTGCACGGGGAATTTAATACTGAGCGCGCAGGGATCACGTAAACATGCCTCGAACAATAGCCTCGCGCGCCAATTGTCAAGCACGAGATGTCATTTGTTTCCTGCCAGCTTAATATGACAATGCATCCAAAATAAAACAAGGAATGAGTAATGTGTGTTGTAAACGTATGTGAGTAACAAAATTGAATTGAGGTGGGGGTACAGGCACATTAAACGTGCCGCCATGGTCGCGTTCATCGTTGATGATGATGATCCTGAACATTTGGCATCTACCTACTTCGGTGTATTACCCAAGACTCGGGCGGATTTGTGTTTAAGCGACAAAAGTAGACCACCTGAAAGGTTTATTCGTCATTTGATGTGAATTTGAGTATTGCGAGCCTAATTTTCATACGGAATCATTTAATAAGAAAAATAGCAGTCATTCAGTGGTACAGAGGTTCTTGTTCTGATCTGGGTCCCTTGTGAGCTTGTCGCTCACAAGCTCTCGCTTTGTCGCGTAATATCTTTCGACCGGGCGGGAGGGGTGGAAAGGGAGAAGAGCGCGGCTGGAGCGAAGCCGTGCTTTCGATGCCGTTCCTACGGGGAAGCAGTGCATCGGGCGGATGAATGAATTCGGAGAGCGCCAACGGTTTTCACAGAGAAGCTTTGTTAAAGAACGTGAATTCAGACGCCATGTGCATAGGTTGATAACTTGCGAACCCTCGTAGCCAACCCCTGAGTGCCAGTTGCGAGCGGCTGCTGGGCGTCGCACCGAGGAACCTAGATGGCATTTCGATGCTGTGCCTTTAGATTTATCTTTCGTCTGCTAGAAATTGCGCTCATGTGGAGTAAGCTTCTTTTTATGTCCTTTTTGATCCTCAGTGAAATTCTTTATTTCTCGTCACTTGTGCTAGAGAGTTATATTCCGCTGGTAACGCATTATGCAACGAATGGATGGTGGGAGTTATCACGAAACTACGCTGCCGAGTTTCCTCCATAAATATTTATTTGCGTAGGTTAGAATTTGTACCCTCCGCACTGTGGTCCTACTGTATTCATTAAGAAACAATCTTCCACATTTTGCACTATGGGCTTGCAGTATGTTAGGGGAAACAATACTGGAGCAAACCCTTATGAATGCGGGCTTAGATCTTACACAATCATTCTTCCGCTTGGGACGCCTACCCTATGGCGATATTTGTTCCGCTGCCATGGTATTGATTCTAGAGAAATATGGATGGCATAGTATTTCTTTTTGGCTGTTAAGGTACAGTTAGACCAGGTAGTGAAAATTCCGAATTTCCGATTTTTACTGCAATAGAAAGAGAACAGCGCAGTGGAATTTACTTAGCAAAGAAATCGAGAAACGCACTGGTGCCTTGGCCATTTGTCTGCGTTGACTGTGCCGCATAGAAGAAAGAAAGCGAAGAAGAAGAAGAACGTGAGCCGCGCGAGACGCCACGCATTAGATAGCGCATGCAAAGAGTCGGCCGGCAGCGTTCTAGTCTGTCGTGGGATGCGCACCATTCCATTTTGAAAGGTACTTTTTCTCTATTTTACTCAGCGATACGTTCTTGCGTTAAAGTACCCCTCCAAGTGTCTGTCTCAAGTACATTTAAATAAATACGCCGATTCAAAAGTTATCATCTGCGATGGTCACGTTTGCTTGTTTCTCAATCATCGCATTTGCTATAGCTTTCGTTCTCGACATTGGAGGACATGATCCGGCCAGCGCCACGGACAGTTGAGACGGTGTCTTCACTTGAACGCTGACCCCAACAGGTAAGGCTGCTTATTTCTCGCGTTTTCTCGTGCTTATTTCTCGCGTCTGTTGAATATATTCGAAGAATACCTGAAGCTACATTTACTAGGCAAGGCAATGGCGGAAGCGGGCTCCGATGAATGTGCGAACCATTGTCGTGCTCGCCATTGAAGTCCTTTCGTTTAGCTGTCACAATGTTCTTCAGTTGTTTTGTGGGGTTTTACGTCCCAAAACCAGTTCTGATTATGAAAGACGCCGTAGTGGAGGGCTCCGGAAATTTCGACCACCTGGGGCTCTTTAACGTGCACTGACATCGCACAGCACACGGGCCTCAACATTTCGCCTCCATCGAAATGCAGCCGCCGCAGCCGGGATTCGATCCCGCGACCCTCGGATCAGCAGCCGAGTACCTTAGCCACTAGACCACCGTGGCGGGGCGATGTTCTTCAGTACTGCATCGACCGTGTCCACATACTATACCGAGAATAACATACTATATAGAATTACGGGTAACAGCTAAGCGGTATTTCTCGTGAAAGTCACAATCCCTTCCTGATCAAGTCGTTGAAAGATGGACGTGGCATTGTTACGCCGCAGCGATGGACCATTGCTCAGCCGTGTCATGTCAGCAAGATTTATGCACAAATGGTCGCTGCGTGATCTGTAGCCGTGTGCCGTAAATGACTGTCGGCATCTTCCGCTATAAAGAGAGTGGAATCAGGTAATTTTTTTCCAGAGCGGCAATTTGTTCGGCAAGATATATAAAGGATCTTTTCATTTGAGTTATAAACTATCGCGGCTTGGCGACTTTATTTTTTTACGATTTCAATGAACAACCACTTACCAGAAATTATGTGAAGAACACTGAATGAGAAGAGAAAATACATAAGTGATGCCCACCGTATTGGTACAGTATGGTGGCAGGTACGTTTCTAATGCGGAATCGCTCCATTAACAGGAGAGATTGGGGCATTTATTTCTTTTAAAAGAAGTTATGCGTACAAGGCTGTAACTGTATTTTACTTCGTTTCGATTCCGATGCTGTCTCAAAGGAATTCAGCATTTTTGTTCTATATCTAGCTTTGCCCTCTGATGAGTTGTTTCTTTTGAAGAAAATGCGAATGTTTTCTTTTTCTCTGTTGCCCCGGTTGTGGCAATACATCCATTTGTACGTTCGTCTCGGGAGTGCACGATAAATGAGCACTTATTCCTGCCCAACATCGAGATAAAGCAACGTAACACCAGATTACCGAACAGGAAGAGTATTTGATAGGGCGCACGACACAGAAGTGTTGGAGTAGAAATTACGTTCAGTATTTCTCCCGGATCTTACCTTTTTATTTGCTTATTATATGCGCTTACAGAGCGCACATATCTGAGCATGCGCTAACCCGAGCTTCTGCGTTTGTCATTTACTCGAAGCAGGGACGGTATGCTTAGATTATAGGGCTTGGCTGTGCGAGCTTGGCTGTGATAGACTAAGGTCAATCAAGAAGTCAACTTCTCATTGGACTCTGCGCTATAAAAAGAACACTGTCGCCAAAAGAGACAAAATAGGACAACGGCTCCATGAATTTAATACACATGAGTTCAGAAGAGATACCGTCTGTTTAGGGAGCAGATAAACAGCGGCGTTGATAATAGGGAAATTTAACGTGCCCAACCCGCTACGCCTGAC
Organism: Hyalomma asiaticum; assembly: GCA_013339685.2. Classification (NCBI taxonomy): domain Eukaryota; kingdom Metazoa; phylum Arthropoda; class Arachnida; order Ixodida; family Ixodidae; genus Hyalomma; species Hyalomma asiaticum. The sequence continues at coordinate 3,683 of JABSTT010004128.1, read as the reverse complement.
CACGTAGCAGAATACCGGACGCACAGAACTTCCCTATTGTATTGATGTAACCCAGATGCCTTGAGTGCACACGGGGTAAATTTATTATCGGTTGTTTGAAAGTGTAACCACTGTCTGAACATGAAGCAATTTGACAGGAATGCACGTTTCGGTTCTCTTGCAAACTCACGCCACTGATACCTGAAAAGACTCAAGCACTAATCGCTTATCTGCACAAGCGGCATATAGGGAATAATACTTGGCAGAAGTTTTTAATGGTGGAATATTCATGGAACAAACTGCAGGGCAGCAGTCAAGCTCCAGAACGTTGCGCTATCGAGACGCGATTGGTGGACGCGGCTCGAACTGGGAGGGCAGCGATGGGTCATGATCATGACTTGAAGCATCTGCAAGGGTTCTACGGACGCCAGCTTCCACACAGAACAACACCATTTAGCACCGCTCGGGTTGTGAAGAGCGAACGACGACTCTGCTACATCAGGAGCACTCATGGATTCCATCTGCTTCACGACATGCACAAACGCATTTCGTTCGAGCGTGCGAGCTCCCATGCAAGCCTTGATGACATCATGAAGGTGAGCTATTAATCAGAAATTTTCCTCGACCGGTTGTATTTAAAATGCGTGTATTACAACTCATCAATATAGCCACAGCTCGACACGCAGTTAGTAACGTTTATCGTGACCGTCTGTTATATTGCTTGTAGGGTAATACTAGGCATCTCGCCTGCAACATCAGCAGCCTCAGTTGATTACTTCCAGTTCAGGTAGACAGACTCTCTCACTGACCTGCAGTTTCTCTTTTTCTCTACGAGAGACGATTCCTAATTATGCCTGAATACCTCATAAATTCAGCAGTTCACCCAACTTTCCGCCTGAATTGGCTGACATTTCGATTCCTTGGCATCGATTGAGTTGCTCCCACCGTCCCTTGTTTGCATTTGCCTGACGCTGTTCCTATGTCTGTTGACTATATTCGAAGAATACCTGGAGCAACATTTACTAGGCAAGGCAATGGCGGAAGCGGGCTCCGATGAATGTGCGAACCTGCGCGTTACCGGACCCGGCCAGGTCCGCCTCTGCCCCTACCTGTACAAGGGTACCAGGTACCTTTGCTTCATGTCTTAATCGTTGTACTCGGTCTGAGTTCCCGTAAACTTATTGCGTTGGACATTCTCGCATTCTATTCCCGGCCGCGGTGGCTCCATTTCGATGCACACAAAATGTTGAGGCCCATGTACTGTGCAAAATGCGTGCACGTTAAATAACCCCAGGTGGTCGAAATTTTCGAAGCCCTCCACTACGGCGTCTCTCAATGAGATCGTGGTTGTGGGACGTAAGACCCCAGAAATAAATGAATCAATTCTCTACTTTTATGCACCTTTTTATTTGTGTGAGTAAAAGCAATCGTTGCACACCTTCTGATATCGGGGCACTGGCAATTTCCAAGAAATGGTTTGAGAACGTCCCTTGAGAGCACCACAGCCCGCACTTATATTAAATTTCTTCACAAATTTCATTTAGCTCTGATTGTTGCTCTGTTTGTAACTGAGCGAAATACGTGTGCTTTTCCCCGGATTCAAGTGTCTATTTGCCAATCATGTAGCCTTAAACGCCAGGCCACCTAGACGCTTTGCCGCTGTCTTCTACGCACTTATCTTGAAACCTAGCTAAAGCTTTCGCGCTTAAATCCTTCAATCATTTTCTGCAGTTAAGCACCACAAGTGCTATAGATATCACGTCATTGGCAAATCCGAAGCAGCCGGGATATTTCTCGCCAGTTATTGTTCTCGTTGCTGTAGTCGTTAAATACTCTTATGCAGTGAACATTGTAGAGACTGCAAACTCTTATCTGAATTCTTTGTTGACTGCGACTTATTTTCCTACTTGTGGAGACACAGGGTTGCAAAATGGTTCGCCTTATCATGTACTCATGCTAGTTAATTCTTCCCCTAGAGTGCCAGCATGACCATATGGTGAGGTATATCTGATAATACAATTTCAAATATCAAGCCCAATTTACTCTCGCATGCCTTTCTGTAGCTTGGCTTGCAGCTTAAAGGCACTTAGTAAAAGTCATCTGGGTTTGTTGGGAGTTGCTACTGGAGCCAGTGAACATTGTTCACCAGTTTCGCGCTTCAATGTACCCCACTCCCACGCGAAGTGGCGTGTTTTGCGACGTATGCAGTTCAGCAATAGCCCGATTCGCATGTAGCTACTGTTACAGCTCCAGCAATCTGCAGCCGCTGTTGCTAATTTAGCGTATATTGATGCCTCTCTCGATGTAAATGTTGCCACATGATAACGATTGTCGTTTGGGCTTTGTATTTAGGCAAACTTTTCATTTCGTTTGGCCACTAATGTAGGGTATTTCGCGTGAGTCCTGCATCAGCTTATTGTGTGTACCGAGGTTAATTTTATGGAACGCGTCCAGAAAACTCTATGAAGACGATGAGTATGTGTATCGGCTGTCGTAATTTTAGGCACCAAGGGCTGACTTCCTCTCAGACAAAGGTTCCGTACATGCGGAGCCTCGTAGCCTCATTGATCACCAGACAGGTGACTAAACGGCACTCGTGGACACGCGTCGCATTTGTGGAATTGTGCGATGTGGCGCCACGAAATGTTTCAGCGCTTATTCGTAGCGTAAGGTCCAACATTACTCAACTCGAATCTCAGAGGCACGTAGTGCAACGACACTTTACCACGATGGGGCCATCAAGAGAAAGGACATTGTCGTAGAATAATCTCGAAGCCTGTCCTCACTGCCTCTTGTAGCGCAAACTATCACAATGTGGCCCACATTGTGGGAGCCACACCTAAAATCAAAACGCGCCGGTGTGCTGAACACAACTGGCGCGGCAGGCTGTCACAGAATGCACTAATTTTAATGTCGGAATGTGGCTTTCACCATTCACACTATACTATAATAAGATCCCTCTCAAGCGAAGCTAGATTAGTGGAACTACTCGAGGAACTAGAGGGGTTTAATTGGGACGTCATTGGCCTTAGCGAAGTTAAGAGAGCAGGTGAAGCTTACATAGTCTTAAACAATGAACATTTCCTCTGCTATGGAGGATTACCCGAAAAGAGAGAATATGGCGTTGGGTTCCTAATCCACAAAAATATAGCGGGCAACGTAGATGAATTCTACAGCATTAACGAAAGGGTAGCATGCGTCGTAATAAACCTAAATAAGCGGTATAAACTTAAGATAATCCAGGGATATGCGCCAACAACGAGCTACGACGACGAACAAGTGGAGCAGTTCTACAAGGATATCGAATTAACAATAAAGAAAGTATGGACACAATACACAGTAGTCATGGGGGATTTCAACGCAAAAGTAGGAACAAAACAAAGTGGAGAGCAGGCGATTGGCAACTACGGCGTCGGCCGCAGGAACAACTTCGGGGAAATGCTAGTAGAATTTGCCGAAAGGAACCAGCTCCGTGTAGTGAATACGTTCTTCAAGAAACACAAGAATAGGAATTGGACGTGGAAAAGCCCTAACGGGGAAACAAAGAATGAAATTGACTTATAATGTGCGAACAACCAGGTATAATTCAAGACACAGAAGTAGTGGGGAATATAAAATGCAGCGATCACAGATTAGTAAGGGCAAAGATTGTACTGAACCTAAAGAAAACAAGAACTAAATTATTTGCAATGTAGAGGTAATCA
>JABSTT010004127.1:0-22657 GCA_013339685.2 Hyalomma asiaticum | reverse complement strand
CTATTTCTCTAGTAAGCTGATTACGGCTACGAGATAAAATGACACCTTTGTTTAAACATGGCTTACAAACGCATGACTTGGAGTGCAGCGCAGAAAATCCACTGCCTTTAATACAGTTTTAAGAGCTTGCTCGCCAACTTCTTATGCTCGCGCCTTGTGCGTTGTGGTTGTTGGTCCCGCTATAGGCGCAGCTGCGCTCTCTCTCCGGTGATTTCAAGAATTCTCTCTAGATGGCGCGCCGCCGCTCAAGACGGCGCATAGCTTCTTATGCTCGCGCCTTGTCTGTTGTCGGCGGCGTGTACACAAGTCCTCATTGGTGCCGCCATAGGCGCAGCTGCGCTCTCTCTCCGGTGATTTCAAGAATGCTCTCTAGATGACATGCCACCGCTCAAGACGGCGCACACCACTCTCGGCGTGTGCGGTAGTTAGATAAGTGACCGCTAGAAGGCCGCGTCTCTCGTTTGGCGCGCTTCCTTTCTCTTCACCGGGAGCTCACTCAGTGAACACTCTTCGTTACCGCTCCACAGCATGAACACCCCAGCCAAAGGCAGCAGTGCGGCGGGGGTTCATCCATCATAAAGCATCTTTAAAGGGAAACGAGGCCCCGAGATCATCGAGGGACGCCCTTCTTGTACTATGTAAAGAACATCTCTTGTGTATATATAATGTATATAGTTCATCCAAACGTATATATTTCGTCAAAATGCATATAGTGCATCCAAATGTAAAATAATAAACATTGTGTATTTAATGTATAATAAGAACGTTGTCATGTATATATATATATATATATGATGGTAGAGGAATGTGTACGGAGGATTCGTGAGTTACCCGATCATCTCCTCCCCGACACGGTGGTCTAGTGGTTATGGCACTCCGCTGCTGATCCGAACGTTGCGGTATCGAATCCCGGCCTCGGCGGCTGCATTTCGCCTCAACGTTAAAGAACCCCAGGTGGTCGAAATTTCCGGAGGCCTCCACTACGGCGTCTCTCATAATCATAACTGGTTTTGGGACGTTAAACCCCACAAATCAATCAATCAACCCGATCATCTCCGAGCAAGCTCCTCTAACATCATTCACTTCGTGGACATGGCGCTGATTTCTTTAGCATTGTGGCAATGCTGATGTAGCCTGACATTTATGCAACTGCCTGTCTGGCCGACATAGCACTTCCCGAGGTGGATGCAAAGCGATATACGGCTTCATTTATGCAGTGAGAAAACTTCTCTGAGTCTTATCATACACGGGGAGAGCCTTCCTATTTGGATTAGTGAGCCTCCAAATACTCGTGCGGTTGTTAGGGGCAGAAAAACCCACGCGGATATTCTTTCCTTTAGCAAGTTTCTTAACATTGTGTAAAACAGGGTAGTTGAAGAAATATTGAGAGATTTCAGGAATGGCAACCAGCACAGACGTGACCCCGCAACTTATAACAAGGCAAACATTATTCCTGATGTGTTCCTTATTCTTCCTCATTACAATTTCAGGTGCCATAGGCTTAGTTACTCTACACGCCTTGTGGGAGGAGCCGCCGTAGCCTAGTGGTAGCGTGCTTGCTTGGTATCTGGAGGGCCCGTGTTCCCCCTACCACTTAGTAAGTTGCTTGGGCGCCTGTGTGCTTGTTGTGTCTACACTTCAATCGCAAGCGAGGGAAACGGCGTTCCTTCCTCGTTTTAAGAGCGGAGCTATTTACGTCGGCCGTCTGGTGTACGGGCTGATCCTGGAGGCAGTGCACCATGTGAGGTGCCGGAGAACGTGCGTGATTGCAGTATCCTTAATCATGGAGTACACGGCGAGTATATCATGTTAGTAGCGCCAAGATCAATCAATAATTTACGTCATGTATATATAGCCTACCATACAAATTAAGCCAAGAAATATTTGGCATTTGATAAATAAATAAATAAAAATGACCCGTTTCTTATGGTGTGCTTTGCTGTCAATTCAGTGTTTCCGTCAAGCTCCTTCTAGACAACACCGATTCGAGGTGACAATTTCCTGCCGCCTATGACATGGTGTATCGTTTACGAACAGTTCTGCTTGCCATATCCCAGTGACAGACAGTACGGCCTCTGACCACTTTGGCAACACGGAAAGCAAAGCACACATACTGTGCCCTAGCTCTATGTCCTAGCGATGGTCACGAAAGGCAAACTCTTGCAGCAGATTTGGCACGCTTCGACGACCACACTCTGTCCGACACACCATATTCCAATGCCGGAACAATGAAGCCTCAGACCGCCGCGAAGGCGCCACATAAATTTCTGCGAGCGCACGGCCTCATATAAGGGCTGTGAGACTGTGTGTGTGCGTGTGTGTGTGTGTGTGTGTGTGTGTGTGTGTGTGTGTGTGTGTGTGTGTGTGTGTGTGTGTGTGTGTGTGTGTGTGTGTGTGTGTGTGTGTTCAGTGGCTACCAGTCTCATCCTTTTAACTTTTCTATCTTCTCTTACCTCTTCCCCAGTGCAGGGTGGCAAAGTGTATTTCACTTCTAGTTAATAACTCAGTATTTCGCAATTCTCCGCTCTTTGCGTGTGTCAGTGTTTGCGGCTTTCTCGTTAGTTATTGATTTACCAAGAGTTTTCCTGCTACGCTCTTAAAGCGTTATTCAAAGATGGTCACTATTGGGCGCGAGGGCCACCACTGGAGATGCTGGCGCTGCGGTCGTTCTGACGTGCAATGTTGTAACACATGACCCCACAATCCCACCTCACGCCGAGCATCCGCCGAAGTGGATGATCCACCCGCGTTTTCGACAACCCATTCGCCAGCGTTTTTATCTAGAAACATCATTGCTTCGCGTTTACTTCGCATTTGCGGACACCTAGGTACCACAAAAGCTGAAAAGTGCGCTCGGAGTTATTGGAAGCGTGGTATTTGCTAGCAGACGATGTCCGCAAAATGAGCCCATTCGGTATCACTTCCTCCCCTTTTACACTGCAGACGACGACGTGACCAGCTTCAAACACATATTCTCCTTCTATAAGCCGCCGCTGGGTGCCATACGGCTTATCGATGAGGGTGTAGATGCTTGACACTGATAGTTTCACTGAGGCATTTAGACCACAATAAGTTACACCTTGCAGCGCACTAGTGCATTCAAATGCGCAAACTAATACGACCGGGTCTTACGCTGTATTTTCGATCACTATTGGCCCTTTGTGCAAAATACGGATGGGAGTCATTCGTAGAAAAATGCAGTCATGAACTGGGTCGATCGCGATCGAAAATCGCCGTGTGACAACCGTCTTGAATACGCGGGAAAAATAAGCAACAGAAAGGGGAAGCAACGGACAACTGTGCCCCAGGCTAGTGTCCTTGAGGTCATACTGGCGAGAATTTAAAATGTGATGAAGTCACAACGTCGTAAAGTGAACCCCCTGTTGGAAAATAAGCTTTAATGAGGCGCGCACGTGCGTATGCCGTGTGTACACCTTAAATCATGTGACAAAGGTCGTGATTGAATGCAGCACTATGCCTGCTGCTTTGCTTTCCGCAAAACGAAGGAACTACTCGCATCGCGCTCCATAGGGTATGCGTGTTGAGTATGAATACAAATTTGCCAATTCCATTTCTTCGTGTCAACGGCGGTCCCTTTGTTGATGCAAACATACAATGAATGAATTGCACGAGAAACACGCCGCAAGCCTTCCTTTCGGCCAAAAACTATGTGTATTTACCGCAACCACGGGCTAAAACCATATTTATGCTTACTTTTCATTCATTTTCATCTATCAAAATGCTATCTTACCAAATAAAAAAAAAACCAGTGGACTCCGCACGCGCGGTATCGTCGCCTGTGACCATAGCAAACGACAGCAGCAGTCGACGCGGTGTCTAAAGCTTTGTAATGAAGCTATTTTTTTTTCAGAAGAGTTAATTAGCTTGTAGTACAATCAATAACGTAGACACAACAGTATTTTACAGATATCGTCTAGCTGAAATAAACAACAACAACAACAAAAAGGCGACGCGCAAAGCAGCTCCATGGTGAGCAAGGCAGTGCTGGCGGAGCAATCCAACTTTGCGCGTCACACCGGTTGTTCCGCGCGGCGGCGCCACGGTATGTCCTCGCTCCCAATACCGCTTCCTTTATTTTAGCTAGTTCGACCTGTTCGGGAAAGATATCGTTGCCAGCGGTGCCGGGATAGATATTTTTCCGTAGTTGGGACACATTTTTTTTTCGGTAGTTAATTCATTGTCTTCTGAAGTTAGTAGAAAGCGGAAGCAGTGCACTATGCCAAAAAGATCGTCTACACGAAGTAACTTTAGACGATGCGTTGAATGCTTTCTTTTTCCAGTGGAATTTGCTGGAAAGCATGTGAAGAATGAATGCAAATCATGTAGAACCTCTTTCTTTTTCTTTTTGGCATCGTGTAGCCGCTACCGCTGGGAGGCTGGAAACTTGTATTCCGTCACCCAATGGCTGTAATCTTTAGGTAGGTCTGGCCTTACTCCAATCGTTCTTAAAAGTTTAGTAGGATCAGCTGTTCTGCGGGGTACGTACAACGGTGTTGTCTCGTATTTGATGTTACCACTGGAGGCGAAAGCTTCGAAAATGCCCCCCCCCCCCTTATTTTATTCATCGCCGAGCCCAGGTGCGAAGGTCACTTCAACTTGAAGCATCCACAGGGAATCTTTTCCTGCGCCCTATCGTTTAATCGATAGCTCTACCTTTCGCAGTCCTCTCGACTATTTATCTTCCTTCTCCGGTATAATTACCTCATTTCGAAGTTAGCTCTGCTCGTCGTGTGTGTCACTGCGTCCATCGATTCCAGTGTAGCGTTATAGCTCGCACCCTGTTACCACCTATAAGCGAGGCCCATCATTCCTCCAAATTAGATGGATAATTCTTAGCAGTTGCGTTGTGGGCTACGTTTTGTGACGCTCAGCGAAGGCGTCTATCTTAGAGGGCTTTCCTGACACCGTTATACAATAAATTTTCTGGCTTCGTGTATATAGTGTCCATCTTCTATTTTGTGTTAGTGAGAGAAGATATCTCTCCTATCCGCGGTAATATATTGTCACGCCGTGAGAAGAAAAAGTGAGGTTTTATAAACAGAAGGTCGGCTCGTACAGCTCAGACGCGGGACAGCTCGAACTTCTTCTTTGTCGACCTCCCTCAGTCCATCCCCACGTGCCAACACCAGGTGGCATATGTCCCCCCTATGAAAAGCATCGACTCGATGCTTGGGAAACGAGAGAAACGGGTGAGCCAGCGGAAGTCAATGTCTATAAGAAAAAGTGAAAGGGCGCGGTTGCTGTTGGAAAAATAGAAATACGTGTGTGTGGAAGTATCGAAGGTCACCAAAGACAAAAGGAAAGTAAATTTCACACGGGAACACATGAACAAGGGCGAAAACACAACTACTGTGTGAAATACGGCTTGAGTCGTACAACGTGCACAGTTTCGGGCCGGAGCTGTCGACGAGGGGGCATGACACCGTCCGGAAGTACCTCGTATGTTACGTCACCAACACGTCGCACTACCTTGTACGGCCCGAAGTAGCGGCTTAGGAGTTTTTCAGATAACCCCGGCCGTCGGATAGGTGTCCACACCCAGACTTGGTCGCCGGGGCGATAAGCAACGTCTCGATGGCGGAGGTTGTAACGTCGTGCATCGGCGGCTTGCTGGTGGCTGATGTTTACGCGAGCCAGTTGACGGGCTTCTTCGGCGTACTGGGTGTATTCCTCGGTGCCTGGAGAAAGTTCATCGCTTCGGTCGCACGGAAGCATGGCATCAAGCATCGTTTGGACGGTTCGCCCGTAAACAAGACGGAAAGGCGAAAATCGGGTCGTTTCCTGCGTTGCGGTGTTGTAGGCAAACGTGATGTATGGAAGAATCTCGTCCCAAGTTTTGTGCTGGACGTCCACGTACATGGCCAGCATATCTGCGATGGTTTTGTTCAAGCGCTCCGTTAGCCCATTAGTTTGAGGATGGTACGCTGTTGTTTTGCGGTGACTCGTACAGCTCAGTCTGAAGACGTCCTGCATCATCTGTGCTGTAAATGACGTCCCTCTATCTGTGATTACGCATGACGGGGCGCCATGTCGCAGGACGATCTGGTGTACGAAGAACTTGGCGACTTCAGAGGCCGTGCCGCGGGGTAGGGCTTTTGTCTCGGCATAACGGGTTAAGTAGTCCGTTGCAACGATGATCCACTTGTTGCCAGATGACGATAAAGGGAAGGGTCCGAGAAGATCCATTCCCACGAGGTCGAACGCTGTCTCGGGTGGTGAAATTGGTTGCAGTAATCCCGCAGGTTTCACAGGCGGTGTCTTGCGGCGTTGACACTCGCGACAGCCTTTCACGTAGCGGTGCACGCTAGATGATAATCGCGGCCAGTAGTACTGCTGGCGAACTCGCGTGAGTGTCCGAGAATAGCCCAAGTGTCCCGACGTGGGCTCGTCGTGGCAAGCAAATAGGATATCACCGCGCATGTCGGTAGGCACAACGAGGACAAAGGCTTTGTCGCTGCCGCGGGCGTTTTTCTTGTATAGAATGCCCCTTCTCAGACAAAACGAAGATAATTCGCGAGCAATGTGCCGAGGAACGTGGGATTCTTGGCCCTCAAGGTAATCGATAATGGGCCGTAATTCTGCGTCTTCTCGCTGCCTTGACATGAAGTCGGTATTAGTGACGGCTCCGAGAAACGCATAGTCATCCTCAGAGTGCAGAAAAGGGGAACTTACAGGTGCTCGAGAAAGCGCGTCGGCGTCTTCGTGCTTTCGCCCTGACCTGTACACAATCGTGATGTCGAATTCTTGCAAGCGCAAACTCCACCGAGCAAGGCGGCCAGATGGGTCTCTGAGGTTGGCCAGCCAGCACAGCGAGTGGTGGTCAGTCACCACTTTGAAGGGACGACCGTATAGATAAGGCCGGAATTTTGTCGTCGCCCACACGACTGCGAGGCATTCCTTCTCTGAAGCAGAATAGTTTATCTCTGCCCGAGAGAGTGTACGACTGGCGTAAGCGATGACGTGCTCAACGGGGCCGTGTCGTTGCACAAGGACAGCACCGAGGCCGACGTTGCTAGCGTCTGTGTGGATCTCTGTATCTGCCTCGTCATCGAAATGGGCCAGTACAGGTGCTGACTGCATGCGCCGCCGGAGCTCTTCGAAGGCCGTCTGTTGTAGCGTGGTCCAGGCAAAAGGCACATCGTCTCGGGTGAGTCGAGTGAGAGGTTCGGCTATCCTGGAGAAGTCGGCAATGAATCGACGGTAATAGGAGCACAAGCCAAGAAAACGTCGTACTGCCTTTTTATCCGATGGAGCAGGAAAGGCGGCAACGGCTGCAGTTTTCTCAGGGTCTGGGCGGATTCCCTCTGCACTCACGATGTGCCCGAGAAACTTCAGCTCTTCATAGCCAAAGTGACATTTTTCAGGTTTCAGCGTGAGCTCAGCTGAGCGAATGGCTTGTAGGACCGTTTTGAGGCGTCTCAGATGTTCTTCAAAGGACTCTGAGAAAATGACCACATCGTCCAGGTAGACAAGACAGCTCTGCCATTTCAAGCCGGCGAGAACGGTATCCATCATCCTCTGGAAAGTGGCAGGAGCAGAACAAAGACCGAAAGGGAGAACTCTGAATTCATAAAGGCCGTCTGGCGTTACAAACGCCGTCTTTTCTCGGTCTCGTTCATCAACCTCAATCTGCCAATAGCCGCTCTTTAAATCAATGGATGAAAAATACTTCGCGTGCCGCAGCCTGTCCAGAGAGTCGTCGACGCGTGGAAGCGGGTAAACGTCTTTTTTTGTAATGCTGTTTAGCTTCCTGTAATCAACGCAGAAGCGCAGTGTTCCGTCCTTCTTCTTTACCAGGACGACTGGTGAAGACCACGGGCTGTTGGATGGTTGTATGACGCCATCGTCGAGCATCTCCTTTACTTGCGTTTGAATGGCCTCGCGTTCCTTAGCAGACACACGGTAGGGCTGTTGTCGGATTGGACGGGCATCGTCATCGGTAATAATTCGGTGCTTGGTGAGTGGTGTTTGGCGGACTTTAGACGAGGATGCGAAGCAAGACTTGAATTCTTTTAGTAGGTCGTGAAGTGCAGCCCTCTTGCCGTCGGAAAGCTTCGAATTGACGTCGATGCGGTCAAGAAGATTTTCACCAGCATACGTTTCCTCGGATGCGAAACACTCTGTGACGTCAGTAACAGGATCGCCATATGCCACAGCGGTACCACGAAAGAGATGCCGATGTTCGTAGTTGAAATTCGTAATGAGTATTTGTGACCTTCCGTTACGAGCACGTATAAGACTTCGAGCTGCGCACACACCTAGAAGCAGCAAGAGCGAAACGTTGCTTTCGGCAACAGCATCGCCGTCTCGGAGGCCCTCGCAGGTAACTTCGACAGGAACAGTCGCTCGCGGTGGTAACGTCACGCTGTCTTCAGCAACGCGCAGCACAGGTTTAGGGCAGCTCTGAGCGTCTTGTTCTGTGGCGCGCTGTGTCGAGAAGGTCACAAAACGCTCGCGGAGGTTTATAATAGCGCCGTACTCGCGTAGAAAGTCCATACCGAGAATGAGCTGACGCGAGCATTCGCGGAGGACTATGCAGGTGAGCACAAACGTTGATGCCCGAATCTTGACTCTTGCAGTGCAGCGGCCCAGCGGTGTAACAACGTGACCTCCAGCTGTGCGAACACGCGTTCCATTCCACGGCGTTATAACTTTCTTAAGAGTCGTTGCCAGGTTTCCGCAAATAATCGAATAATCTGCACCGGTGTCTACAAGTGCATTGACCTCATGACCGTCTAGCAGCACAGGTATGTCAAGCGAGACTCGATCGTGAAGTTCAGATATGGCCGCCGGAGATCCTTTGTCACTGCGTTCGAATGGGGATTTGATGGGTGAGATGTCTTCGTTACGCGTATAACTTCGTGCCTTCACTGAATCTGCTGCATTTTGTCCGAGCACCGATGGGAGGTCTTCCGCACTTCGAGTCCCAGCGACCTCGCCTCCGAAGATCGCTGCCTTCAGTTTTCCCGACGGGGGCTTGGTGAGCGCCCCTGTGCCGTCGCTTCGAATCGTGGCCGGATAGGTGAGCGTCGCCTCGGAGATGGTGATCGGGACTGACGTGGTGAGTAAGACACGCGTTGTTGGGCCAGATAATCTTCAATTTCCCTTGGCCTCTGGCCTACTTGGGGACGAGGCGAATTGATTGGAAAGCCGCGCAATCCAAGTTGTCGATACCGACACTCGCGGTAAATGTGACCAGCCTCGCCGCAGTGGTAGCAGAGGGGTCGTCTGTCCGGCGTACGCCAGAAGTCACTCTTCCGCATTGGTGCACGGCGACCGTCGATGTCGAAACCAGCATGTGCTGATTGAATGGTGACTGCTGGAATTGCCTGGAATGGGGCCACTGGGCGAGAAACGGGCACAGAGTTTCCCACGGTTTCTGCATACGTGCGGCGCGGAATATCTGTCGTCACAGGAACTGGGTCCACCTCGGGGGGCATAGCAGTGAGCGTAGGCGCATGCTGGCGGGTGTGCAGCGCTTGCTGAACCTCTTCACGAATGACACTGGTGATGGAGCCAACCACGGGCTGTCTCACTCCGCAGTACCTTTCGATTTCTTCGCGAACAACGGAGCGAACTATTTCGCGAATCCAGTCGGTGCCGCCGCTCCCCAAACTGGCGAACGACTCGGAAGTTGCTGCGACGTTAACTTGACGATCGAATAGGGCAGATCGCTGACGGAGAACCTTCTCCATCGTAACAGCCTCCTCGAGAAATTCGGCCACACTCTTTGGGGGGCTCCGTATCAGGCCGGCAAACAGCTGCTCTTTCACACCGCGCATGAGGTGGCGCAACTTTTTGTCTTCGGGCATAGTGGGATCCGCTCGTTTGAAAAGACGAGTCATGTCCTCGACGTACATGGTTACGGCCTCATTTGGCATCTGAACACGGGTCTGTAGTTCGCGTTCAGCGCGCTCGCGGCGGTCGGGGCTCCTGTAGCACTCCAGAAGGCGACGTTGGAATTCGCCCCATGATGTCAGCACAGTTTCTCTGTTCTGAAACCACGTGCGGGCGCCGTCCTTTAAGCTGAAGTACACGCGCCTAAGTTTTTTGTCCTCATCCCAGTGGTTGAACGCAGCGACGCGTTCAAACTCACTAAGCCAGTCATCCACGTCCTCGTGCAAATCTCCGTGAAAGGTGGGAGGCGTCAGTGGATTCTCGAGGGTACAGTAAGCTGGCGTAGGAGATGATGTACCTTCCGTGACGAGCGAAGACGACGTCATAGTCCCTCTGTCGGTAGGTTGCCCTGGCGTTTCGGGAGGTAGGCCTCGTTGCCGGTGGCTTACTCGGTGAACTGGGGTGTCCACGCGTACAGGACTCGGGTTCCGGCTGCCGGGTGGGGTGTCGCTCATGGGATGCGTCGTTATACCCAGCACTTCCACCAGTCTTGTCACGCCGTGAGAAGAAAAAGTGAGGTTTTATAAACAGAAGGTCGGCTCGTACAGCTCAGACGCGGGACAGCTCGAACTTCTTCTTTGTCGACCTCCCTCAGTCCATCCCCACGTGCCAACACCAGGTGGCAATATTCATTATTATGTCGTAAGTAAAGTATTATCTCTCTCTTATTATGTTACGAAGCCACAGAATGCCACGACAACAATGAAAAAAAAAAGAAGCACCAAGCACCGATCTTCGCGTTTAAGGCATAAAGAAGGTAATATTTTGAGAGGTAATACCTGTGTGCTCTCCTTATATTAAAAGCATTGACACTTTGCGACTCATTGTATCAGTATCGCTGTAAACATCTGATATTGAAAATTACGTGTGAATTTAACGATAAGCATGGAAATTTGGGATATGATACATCGTTGGAACGGGACACGATAACCTACAGCAAAAGGAAATGATTTCTGGAGTAAGTGCTCAGTAGTGGGCCAAGGTGCGGACACGTTAAATCGATTTTCTAAGGGCAGACTAAACGCACATTTCTGAAGCAGGATCTGTGTCACTTGATGTGTCACAAGTCCACACTTGATGCCACACTGTCCTGCTATACCGAACCTGGTGGGGCGATCTTTGGCCGCTAACTCGTAATAGTCTATTGACAGGTGCGGTTGTTTTCGTTTGTATAAAAGAGAACCCCGCTATCACCTTCCCATGAATCGCGCGCATGATGCGGGAAGCACCGTTATCACTTTCTGTTACGCGCAACGCAAGACGCGTTTATCTTACGTGTCACTTCGGCAACCGTGTCCATCATTCTTGAAACTTGGCATGCCTGACGCGTACATTTCAGTGACTTCTGGAAGTCCATAGATTATGCGAGAACGCGTTATGACGCGTGTATAAAAGCCGACGCATTACGCCGCTTGTCAGTCTTTCCGTCGACCGACGACTGTTCACACCGCTATTGCTGCGCATCGTCATTGGCTTTGTTTTGCTGGGCACAAGTTCGCCCAATAAACAGTACGCCTGACATCGCTGAGTCCTGCGTGCTTCGCCTTGAGTGCTGATTGTTTCACTACCACGTGACATCTGGTGAAAGTGCTTCTCGGTTCATTTACCGTACGCCCCTGTCCAGCCGTGAGCCAAGCCCAAGACGCCAAGAGGACGACTCCAACCCGGTCCTTCGAGCAAGCCGCAGAAAACTGGACTCCTGCCAGAATACCTGCCGCTCCCCGACAAGGACAAGAAGAGAAGGGCTGCAACGAAACCAGCATCCTCGATGACGGAAGCAAGGCCTCCGGCAACCGTGGCCGTGCACCAGCCCAAAGATCCGCCTACCTGCCGCGGATCGTCTTATGAGGACCCGGAAAGCTGGTTGGACATCTACGACCGCGTCGCAGCCCTTAACAAGTGGGACCCCGACGATTAGCTACGCCATGTGTATTTCTACTTGACGCCGCAAGGACTTGGTTCGAGAACCGTGAGTCAACGCTTCGAACCTGGGACGACTTCCGCGCTGCTTTCCTGCCCACATTTGCAAGTGTCGTGCGGAAGGAAAGAGCCGCATCACTGATTGAGTCTCGGGTGCAGCTCCCCAACGAAAACGTAACGATTTTTACGAAGGAGATGACGCGACTTTTCCGCCACACCGACATGTCTGATGACAAGAAGGCTCGTATACTTACGCAAGGAGTGAAGCAGGAGCTCTTCGCCGGACTAATCGGAAACCCGCCAAAGACGGTTCAAGAGTTCCTCTCCGAGGCTACCATCATTGAGAAGACACTCTAGATGCGCACCCGGCAATACAATCGCCGCATGTTCCCAGACATCGCAGAAGTCCAAGGACTCGGCCCCGACGACCTAGATGAGACCATAAGGGCTGTTGTTCGCGAAGAACGGCGCCGGATGTTCCCGTCGTCGCAGCCCCAAGTCGCCTCCGTCGAAGACATTGTTCGCGAGGAAGTACGGGGCTCACTAAGTGTTCCCAAACGACCGCAACCCCAACCGGAGGCGATGACCTACGCCGCTGCTGCACGCCGACCTGCCGCCGCTTCTCGCCCAGGCCAGGACCCAACGCCTCTGCAGTTTCGTCGCCAGCCACCGCCGCCACCTCTAACCCCATCCCGCTCGCCAGTAATCCAGCGCGCGCGAAGGAAAACTGACTTTGGCGCACCCCAAACCATCGCCCACTATGCTACCACTGTGGCGAAGCCGGGCACACCTACCGCCACTGCCAGTACCGTGAGATGGGACTGCGTGGCTTCAACGTGAATGCGCCGCGTCCGCGCTCAGGTGAGCGACCTCGCGACATCGCCGACTACATCGCCGGATCGCAGTGGCAATGACGACGACCATCCCGTTCACCTTTGCCTGGCCGCTACGTCTCCCAGGATAGCCGCCAGTACACAGGCCCCAACCGGGGTCGATCCCCAAGCCCCTATTCGGGAAACTAAAGGAAGCAACTGATGGAGGTGCGGTTGCTGCACGACGCAATGCCGAAGATCCCCTACCGCCGCCGCCGCCGCCGATGACGACGACCACGATGCACGAACCCTCCCGACGTAGTCGTAGCGTGCCGCCTGACCAGAATCTTCACGAGAAAGCCTCGCCACCGGCGCGATATAACAGCGCCCGAGCAAGCCGACGCAGCCGTGGTCCGACGCCGCGACCTAGCCGGAACGCCAGACGACGAACCACCGACCTCGACGTGATTATCGACGGCCACATCGTCACCGCCCTAGTCGATACCGGCGCCTACTACTCTGTCATCAGTGGTCTCTTCGCCGCCAAGCTCAAGAAGGTAAAGACTGCCGGGAAGGACCAGATATCCGAACAGCAGGGGCCACCTTATAACACCGACTGGAACCTGCACGGCAAGAGTCACTATTGACAGCCAGACATATTCAGTGAGTTTTGTGGTCCTGCAGCATTGCTCGCGAGACGTCATTTTAGGCATGGATTTCCTGGACCAGCATAGCGCAGTCATCGACCTAAGATCCAGGTCAATCACGCTGTCCACGGATAATGCAACGCCGTCAGACTGCAACGTCGCTTATCATGCCTTGAATGTGAAAGAAGAGCAGGTAACCGTCCCGCCACTGTCCAGCGTCATCATTTCCGTCGGCACCAAAGCGCCTACCAACTTACAAGGCGTCATCGAAGGTGACCAGCACTTGCTCCTAGACCATCAGATGTGCGTCGCAAGAGGCATAGCCAAGCTTCATAACGGCGAAGCCAAAGTAATGGTGACGAGCTTCAGCAACCAATACAGGCACCTGAATAGGGGTACGACGGTAGCGCACCTAAGTGAATTTGTGGAAGTAAGCAATGCCTTCGCCCTCATCGATTCTCGCGGACCCGCAACAACGACCGCAGTACCCGCGCCTGCCTTCGACGTCAATCAAGGCCTTTCCAGGCAGCAACAAAAGGAGCTCAAGGCCTTACTCCAGGAATACAAGGACTGCTTCTCGTCGTCATCGAGGCTTAGTCACCCCTCTCGCGAAAAATCGCATAATAACCCGTCCTCTCCGTCAGAGCCCCTACCGAGTTTCGGCACGGGAACGCGAGGCCATCAAGCAACAAGTCGACGAAATGCTGCGTGACGACATCATTCGCCCGTCTACGAGTCCGTGGGCATCACCCATGGTGTTAGTGAAGAAGCATGGAACCCTACGTTTTTGCGTGGATTATCGTCGGCTAAACAAGCTCACGAACAAAGGCGTGTATCCTCTCCCACGGAGAGACGATGCTTTGGATCGACTCTACAACGCAAAGTATTTTTCGTCGATGGACCACAAAACCGGCTACTGGCAAATCGAAGTAGACGAGAGACCGAGAGAAGACTGCCTTCATAACACCAGACGGTCTGTTCGAGTTTAAGGTCATGCCCTTTGGTCTTTGCTCGGCGCCTGCAACGTTCCAACGGGTTATAGACACGGTACTGGCAGGCTTGAAGTGGCACACTTGCCTCGATCGTCTACTTGGACGACGTAGTCCTATTTGCTTCCCGCTTCGACAAACACCTCCGGCGCCTTGAAGCTGTTCTTCGGGTAATCAAAGCCTCCGGACTTACCCTGAAGCCATAAAAGTGCCGCTTCGCCTACGAGGAGCTGTTGTTCCTTTGCCACGTTATTTGCAAGTCGGCAGTACGCCCTGATCCGCAGAAAACAGCTGCGATCACCGACTTTCCGCCGCCCAACGACAAAAAGGCAGTACGCCGATTTCTTTGCCTCTGCGCTTATTACAGGCGCTTATTGAAGAACTTTTCGCGGATTGCCGAGCCACTGACGTACCTCACGAAGGCCGACGTGGACTTGAAATGGGAAACGCCACAAGTCGATGCATTTAAAGAACCAAAGCGACGCCTGCAAACGCCGCCAATACTCGCACACTTCGACGAAGAAGCGGACACCGAAATTCACACGGACGCAAGCGGCACAAAGCTCGGCGCCGTGCTCGTGCAGGGGACCGACGGACTTGAAAGGGTCATCAGTTACGCTAGCCGGTCACTTTCGAAGGCAGAAGCGAATTATTCCACCACAGAAAAGGAATGCCTTGCCATCATCTGGGCTACATGAAAAGTTCCGCCCCTACCTGTACTGTAGGCCTTTCAAACTCGTGAATGACCACCACGCCTTGTGTCGGCTAGCTAACTTGAAAAATCCATCAGGACGCCTCGCACGATGGAGTCTTAGACTGCAAGAATTTGACATCACCGTCGTCTACAAGAGCGGACGAAAGCACTCCGATGCCGACTACTTGTCCCGCGCCCCCGTCGTTCCGCCGCCCCAGGGTGTCCAGGACGATGACTCTTTCCTGGGACCCATAAGTACCGACGACTTCGCGGAACGCCAACGAGCTGACCCAGAGCTCAAGAGCCTCATGGACTACCTAGAAGGCAAGACCACCGCCGTGCCGAAAGTATTCCGCCGAGGACTGGCTTTGTGTTTCCTGTGGAACAACGTTCTCCTGAAGAACTCGCCGCTCAGCGCCGACCACCTCATCTTGGTGCCTTCAGTGTTACGTCCAGAAGTTCTGGAATCTTTACACGACGACCCGACAGCCGGACACCCCGATTGTTCCCGCACACTATCAAGAATAGAAGAGAAGTACTATTGGCCTCGCCTCACTGCCGACGTCGCCCATTACGTAAAGACATGCAGAGACTGTCAGCGACGCAAGACACCGAAAACTAGGCCAGCCGGACTTCTGCAACCCATCGAACCACCATGGCGGCCGTTCCAGCAAATCGACATGCACTTACTGGGGCCGTTCCGGACGTCGACTTCCGGCAATAAATGGATCGTCGTAGCGACTGACTACCTCACCCGCTATGCCGAAACAAGGGCCTTGCCCAAGGGCACTGCCGCCGAGGTCGCCAAGTTCTTCATTGAGAACATCATCCTGCGTCACGGAGCCCCGGAGGTCCTCATCACCGACAGAGGTACGGCCTTTACGGCTGACCAAACTCAGGCGTTCTTGAGGTACAATCACACGAACCACCGCCGACCCACCGTCTACCACCCGCAGACGAATGGCCTCACTGAGCGTCTAAATAAGACCATCGCCGACATGCTGGCCATGTACGTCGACGTCGAACACCAGACGTGGGACGCCATACCTCCGTATGTAATCTTCGCGTACAGCATGGCCGTGCAAGAAACAACGCAGCTTGCTTGTCTACGGACGGAGCCCAACAACAACGTTTGATGCCATGCTACCGATCGGCACCGACGAAGAAGACCTCGACGTTGCCCGCTACTTGGATCGCACCAAAGAAGCTCGACAGCTTACCCGCCTGCTTATCAAGAGTCAACAGACGGTCGACAGGCGCCACTACAACCTTCAACGACGTCAAACCGAAAATTGACAGATCCCACGTGCAGTGGGAATCAAAGAAATGCGAAGCACGCATAAGGAACGTAAAATGGATTTGCATTGTTGTCTCGCTATACCGGGTTTGGTACATATGAAGTTAACGAAACGGCCACAAGAACACCAAGACTGTAGCATGTAAACCATGCGGCTCATACCCGCATGTCTTGATTCTAACGTCATCACTTGTCATTTACGTTCGTCATGTAGTCGCGTTGTGCCATAGCAATTTTGGTATATATCCCTTTAAGGAAACGACGAAAGGGAAGGGGGTCAAGGGCTCGTTCTTTATTCGTTAGAAACAACGTTAGCAAACAGACAATGAAGCCTAGAAACGAGTGGCATGTAGATCATGCCGCTAATGACATGCATGTCACGATTTTCATGTTATGACCTTTCATTTCTGATCGTCATGTAGTCATGTTGTGCCAAACCAATTTTCCTATAGGCTCCGTGCAGTCGAGTTTTCCATGTGCGACATCAGCGCCAGAATGCACTGCCTGGCGGAGAGAAGAAGCAAAATTGGGCAGACTATGACAGGAAAATACGCGAACGCGACGCGCGTCTCCAGCTCTATAGCAGCAGCGACCGCCCGTCCCACCGTCTTTCGTTTTATGTTCTTTGAGACGCGCGCTCCAAACCTGCCGCAAACTGTTCCAAAGGGCGACGCCGCGAGCGTTCGTGTGGTTCGCAGCACGCCCGGAAAGCAGCGAAGAAACGCGCGCGTCGCTGTCGCCTCGGTTTCCACCGTGCGCGCGCGTCTCATACGTGCGACCCAAGCGCCCAATGTCAGCGATACTGAGCCGTCCGACGAGAGCTACGCCATCCCATTAACGAAACTGCACTATAACGCCACGACCATGACATGTAAATTAGAGCACTGCACGGGCCGACTTTTTCCGGCCCGGGCCCGGCCCGGCTCGAAAGCGCCGTGCTCCGGCCCGCCGAGCCCGGCCGACACCCCCGGGAAACTTTTCAGGCCCGCGCCCAGCAATATGACGTCAGTTCCGGCAGGCCGACACTTGGGGAAGCCGCAGCGACAGCGAGCGCAGCGCGCCGTTGGTTCAGTGGCCGGTGGGGTGCAGTGGCACGTTGCTGTACATTTGTCGCTTCCCGCTCGTGATGTTTAGATGCTGCGACAATGCCGAATAAATGCTGTGTACCGGGGTGCAACGGCAACTACAAGACGGGGAAGAAGATACAAGTTTTTTCCTTCCCGAAAGACGGTGACACTCTCAAGAAGTGGCTACGCGCCATTCCTAGGAAAGATTTCGTTCCTACTTCGTGCACCAAGGTAAGCATTTGTGATGCTCTTGTTCCTAGCTCCTCGTTGCTTATTCACGCAGTATGATAAGAAAAAATTGGCAGATCCCACGTGCAGTGGGAATCAAGGGAATGCGAAGCACGCATAAGGAACTTAAAATGGATTTGCACTGTTGTCTCGCTATACCGAGTTTGGTACATATGAAGTTAACGAAACGGCCGCAAGAGCACTAAGAGCGTAGCATGTAAACCATGCCGCTCATACACGCATGTCATGATTCTAACGTTATGACTTGTCATTTACGTTCGTCATGCAGTCGTGTTGTGCCATAGCAATTTTGGTATACATCCCTTTAAGGAAATGAGTGGCATGTAGATCATGCCGCTAATGACGTGCATGTAACAATTTTCATGTTATGACCTGTCATTTATGATCGTCATGCAGTCATATTGTGCCAAACCAATTTTCGTATAGGCTCCGTGCAGTCGAGTTTTCAATGTGCCACATCAGCGCCAGATTGCACTGCCTGGCGGAGAGAAGCAAATTGGGCAGACTGTGACAGGAAAATACGCGAACGCGATGCGCGTCTCCAACTCTACAGCAGCATCGACCGCCCGTCCCACGTTCTTTCGTTTTATTTGCTTTGAGACGCGCGCTGCAAACCTGCGGCAAACTGTTCGAAAGGGCGACGCCGCGGGCGTTCGTTTGGTTCGCAGCACGCCCGGAAAGCAGCGAAGAAACGCGCGCGTCGCTGTCGCCTTGGTTTCCACCGTGCGCGCGCGTCTCATACGTGCGACCGAAGCGGCCAATGTCAGCGATACTGAGCCGTCCGACGAGAGCTACGTAGCGCGCTCTGGTCAGTAGACGGAGCCCATACATACCATTAACGAAACGGCAGTATAGCGCCAGGACCATGAGATGTAAATCATGCCGGTCATGACACGCGTGTCATGATAATGTTATGACCTGTCATTTACGTTCGTCATGCTGTCGTGTTGTGCCATAGAAATTTTGGTATACATCCCTTTAACGAAACGCCTGGCATGTAAATCATGCCGCCCATGACATGCATGTTATGCTTTTCATGTTATGACTTCTCATTTATGTCCGTCATGCAGTCATATCGTTGCATACCGATTTTCCTACACATCCCACTAACGAAACGGCCAAGAGAGCACCAAGACCGTGGCATGTAAATCATGCCGCTCATGACATGCATGTCATGATTTTTATGTTATGACCTGTCAGTTATGTTCGCCATGTAGTCATGATGTGGCATACCAATTTTCGTAAACATCCGATTAGCAGAACGGCCAGGAGAGCACAAAATCGTAGACGGCTAGATAGATAGATAGATAGATAGATAGATAGATAGATAGATAGATACGCTCAAACTCGCCGAAGTTCGCTAAGAAATGCTTCGCATTTAATATGTAATCCTGTAGCTGCCGCGCCTTGCAAAGCACTGACGCCAAGAGTCTACGAGAATCGGCCGCAAAGTTCTGTTCGCAACAGGGAGTACCGGCTGCTCTGCGTTCACACAAAACCGCCTGCTGCCGTCCATTCTCGTAAGCTCTCGGTGGCAGCACTTCGCAAAGCGCGTTGGCCACACGCTCCCGTGTTTTTCTTTCATATTTATTCTACCTGTACTCGCGCAGCGCTTTCATTGAAATGCTTCCGAAGCTTATGTAGATTTTCTTTTGACTCACGGGCGCATTTAGTTCTTTTAAAATGTTCGTTCTCAGGTGTTCATGAAACGTTTGCTCGTTTGTGCAGGTGTGCGCGGACCATTTCGACGCTTCATGCATCGAGAGGACGACATCGTACACGGATCCAAGGACGGGGAGGGTTATCGAAGTCGCACTGCCAGTACCGCGGTTGCGCCCTGGATCTGTGCCAACGTTATTTCCTGGCTGCCCGTCCTACCTTTCAGTGCCAAACCACAGCTCGAGAGAAACACCTGATGCTAAGAGAAGCCGGCAAGAAGCTTCCCAACTCGCCCGTGCTGTCGAGGAATCACTGGCGTCATATGAAGCGGAACAGCAGAGAGACCGCTTTTCGTCCCTCGAAGAACTAAGGGCTCGCCTGCAAGAGGTATCAGTGTCGCCAAAGTGGACTGTGATCCATAAAGAAGAGTGCTCGATGTTTTTGAACATTATCGACTGTCGTGAACCTCGGTTGAATGCGTCATTGACAGTGTTTGAAAACCTTGAAGTCTCTGCCTGCTATCAAGGATCACCAATCAAGAACCTAGGTAGCGCTGTTGTACCAGACTCAGTTCAAAAAGTGAGTTCCTTGTTGGAAATTTTGAACAACCTGTGCATGCTCTCTGAGGAGCGCTGCAGTTGTCGCCACCTTTTACTTGCAATACATTCCCTTCTAGACAAAGTAGAAGGTAGCATAACTGAAAACAAGAAAGAGGCAGTAAAGTTTATGAAGGAGCAGCTGCTACTGCTTTCTGCAGAACGTATTCAGTACAGCGCACAGGTGATGGTGTTTGCATGCATCTTGCATACAATATCACCGCATGCGTACAAATTTCTGAGAAGAACAAGTGTACTAACTTTGCCCCACCCAAGCACTATTAGAAATGTGTGCTCATCTATTCAAATGTGCCCTCAAATTGATTCCTCTGATGCTTGACGAGATTCATATCAAGCCTTGTTTAGACTACAAGGGTGGGAACATATGTGGTGCAGCAGTCAATTCAAATGAAGTGGCCACGTCAGTGCACGTATTTATGATACAAAGTCTCCTGAGTGCGTTCAAGGAGGTGGCGCACATTCTTCCTGTTAAAACCTTACAGGGTGATGATCTTCATGTCATGCTCAAGAAGGTGATCTTGCGCTTAGAAGAGATTGGATACAGGGTCATAGCTGTTGTCTGTGACAACAACTCGCTAAACAGGAAGGCAATGAAAATGTTTCTGCCAAAACCAAAACTGAGCCCTGTTTACCCGCATCCGGCAGACCCAGCTCGACCATTATTTTACGTCGTTCGTCAGCTTTGTGAAACAGAGGGCAGAATTCGTCTTCAGAATGCCCTCCCAAGGATGAGCAGTGATGACCTCAAAGGCATTGAAGAAGTACACGTCACAGATGTGGGCACCTCTTGTAGTGTTGAAGTTCATGATGCTGACCTCGATCAGCTCAGGGCTCCAATGCCAGTGATTGGTTATGTTGGTGGCTACTGTGCACATGCTGCAATCAAAGTTCTCAAGTGCAAGAGCTGCCAAGGACACTTGGTCATTACTGCTAATGAGGCCGAAACAGAAGAGGACAGCCACTCCTTAATCACAAAACTGGATCGAGGTGGCCTCAAATTTCCCTCTGCCCTTGTGATTACAGTAGTTATGTACACAGAGGTTGTAGTTAGAAAGCTTACGACGCAAAGCAACTCTACCCAGTTTCTTCATGGGTCGAACCAAGAAATGTCGTTCGGCAATTGACACTGGACTGTCTGCCAAGGCTTGAAGACATAGATACGTGCGAAAATGGGCACACGTATGATCTCCTCGTCTCATGGTTGCAAACTGTGCCGCAAATATAATGCTGAACAATCTCTGCAGGCAAAGAAATGACCTTTTACGCATTGGAAAAGAACAGAAGGCAAAAAACAGAAAATCCCAAATATTTCTTGAAAACTAATTTTCCAGGCGATTTGCTCTCCCTGTTTGAGTGAAATTGCACTGAGGCCATTTTATTCCACAGTGCTGACTTAATTGCCTTGTCATACTTCTGTCATTTGTGCAGTGAGCCTTGTTTTTAGTTTTTTTTTATTGGTGGTACATAGTTATTAAATCTCTCATTACGTGATCTCGGAATTTCACGTGTGTTCATTTTCTGATCGAACCATCTCAGTGCCTGCTGTGGCAGTTGAATGATCCATGTTTGGTACCTCGCAGCTGTCTATGCTCTTCTTGGGCACTCCCTGTACAGTTATATTGTTGTGCAATGCGATTTTGTTTGTGCATTTGTCTCGTATGATATGCAGCAGTCCATATAGTTTTGTTTGTCTGACTTATTTATCATACAGTGGTTCACACTTTAGTCACAAGTGTGTTTATGTATTGTGACTTTTTGACTTTTGTTGAATGTACAATGTGATGTTTTATGTGTCGCTACTACTGTGATAAAGGAATAGTATATTTTCCGCTAACCTGCTATGTACATGGGAGCTTTTCATGTTTCAAAATTTGGGCATGTTTTGGCAGTTCAATGCGTTTTTTTTTATTTCGTTCAATTGAGACCCGAACAGTGCCTGCTTTGACAAAAGAACAATCTTGTCTCTGATATGATACGCAGTGTCAACCTCTTATAAGTGCGATAACTTTTCAGCATCAAGTGCAGTATCTTTTGCTGGCTGTCGTCTGTCTCGGTCGAGAACAGTGTGCACTGTGATGTTTATGCAAACGGCGTGTGCTTGTGATAAATAATATGCATTGCGCCATTCATGGTATTCGTTATTTTTTGTTACCCTGATAAATCGTGCGGACCTGGCGATCGAGGAGTTAGCTGGCGTGAGTAGTGCGCGCGCGGCAAGCGCTCGCAGCTGGCGCAGCCGCCCAACCAACGTAGGCCGGCGCGATGTGACGTCGTCGACGTCACATCACGTGACGCGCAGGCCTGAAGCTTTCCCGGGGGTGTCGGCCCGGCCCGGTATTCTTAAATACGGCCCGTACCCGGCCCGGGCCCGAAAGGTTTGGGCCCGGCCCGGCCCAATTCAACCAATTGTTCCTTGAGCATAAACGAGGCGCTGTCCAATCTTCTCTCATAGGGAGGATATCAGCCGCACTCAAGATAGTTTCTGGAGAGTGTTGTGAGAACTTATGACATCGTCACGATTTGCACTGGTACTGTGTTTACCTTCGCTTAATTGTGCCCGTAACACTTTTGCGAAAGAATTGCAGGGGGATATATGTGGAGGCATAGCTGGCTGTCTCATGCACGCAGTGGTAACCGTGCAATGTTCTTATTTCATTTCAAAGAACGACTGCAACGTACATCGCCCACATAAAGTGGAAAAACGGTGGACATTTATAATTGAGTTTACATTAATTGCCGGGACTATTGAGTAAATAGCACAGAACTGATCCTGCAAACTTCGTTATTG
>JABSTT010004126.1:0-24467 GCA_013339685.2 Hyalomma asiaticum | reverse complement strand
CCATAGGCGAAATCGAAGTAGACGAGAGATGGAGAGAAGACTGCAATCTTAACACCAGACGGGCTGTTCGAGTTTAACGTCATGCGCTATGGTCCTTCGATGGTGCCTGCGACATTCCAACGTGTTATGGACACAGTACTAGCAGGACTGAAGTGGCAGACTTGCCTCGTCTACTTGGACGACGCCGTCGTATTTGCTTCCAGCTTCGAAGAACACCTCCGATGCATTGAAGCTTGTCTTCAGATAATCGAGCTCTCCGGACCTACCTTGAATCCAGAAAGGTGCCCCTTACCATGCGAGGAGCTGCTGTTCCTGGGGCCACGTTATTAGCAAGTCTGGAGTACGCCTTGATCCGCAGAAAACAGCTGCGATCGCCGAATTTCCTCCTCCCACCGACAAGAAGGCCGTACGCAGATTTCATGACCATTGCGTTATTACAGGCGCTTCGTCAAGCACTTCTTGCGGATTGCCGATGCACTGGCGTGGATCACGACTGCCGACTTCGACTTCAAATGGGAAACGGCGCGAGTCGAGGCATTTCAAGAGCTAAAGCGCCGCCTGCGAACGCCGCCAATACTCGCGCACTTCGGCGAAGAAGCCGACACCGAAATTCACGCGCACGCAAGCTGCGCAGGGCGCGGCGCCGTGCTTGTGCAGAGGACGGACGGACTAGAAAAGGTTATCAATTACGCTAGCCGACCACTTTCAAAGGCGGAACCGAAGTATTCCGCCACAGAAAAGAAATGCCTTGCAATCATGGGGCTCCATCAAAATTCCGCCCCTAACCTGCATGTACGGCACGCCTTCATAAAGTCGTGAGAGACAACCACGCCTTGTGTTGGCTAGCCATTTTGCAAGCTCCATCAGGACAACTCTTACGATGGAGCCTTAGACTTCAAGAATTTGACATCACCGTTGACTATAAAAGCGGAAGAAAGCACTCCGACGCCGACTGCTTGTCTCGCGCCCCCGTCGATCTGCCGCCCCAGGGTGACCAGGACGATGACCCTTTCTTGGGATCCGTAAGTACCCGGTACTTCGCGGAACGCCACGAGCTGACCCGCAGCTCAAGATCCTCATCGACACTCTGGAAGGCAAGATCGTCGTGGGCGGTCTTGCATCGAGGACGGTTCCGTCGGTTCCCTCGAGGACGATCCCGTCGATGACGGGCTTCGTTTTTCCTGCGGAACACCGTTCTCAAGAACGTCTCGCCGTTCAGAGCCGACCACCTCCTCGTTGCGGCTTCAGCGTTATGTCAGGAGGTTACGTAAGCTTCACATGATGACCCGACAGCCGGACACCTCGGTTTTTCCCGCACTTGAGAATACAAGAGAAGTACTAGTGGCCCCGTCTCACTGCCGACGGCGTCCATTACGTAAGGTCATGCAGACACTGTCAACGACGCAAGACGCCGCCAACTAGACCAGCTGGACTTCTGCAACCCATCGAACTATCTCGACGACCGTTCCAGCAAAGCGGCATGTACCTGCTCGTGCTGTTTGCGACGTCGACGGCAATAAATTGATCGTTTTTGTGACTGACTACTTCACTCGCTATGCAGGATGGTCTAGAAGATCGGTCGAGGCGTGACAACCTCATTATACCTGGTATTCTCGATGTACATGTAACTTGGCAGCAGACCGAGCAGAAAGCGCTCGATGTGTTATCCACTACGCTGGGTAGTACAGTCTCGGAATCTGAAATTCAACGTGCACACCATCTGGGGTGCTTTACAGCGTCTAAGTGTCGGCCTGTCATAATAAAATTTACTTCTTTAAAGACAAGAAGCAACGTGCAAGCACTACAGTCAAAATTCAAGGGGAACAATACGTCCGTTACTGAAGACTTTTCTGCCGCCACTCGCCTTGTTAGACGAAAGCTTGCTTGTGTACCGAACTTTCAACAGCCGTACAACAAGCTCATTGTTAACACTACACGCTATATATATGACGGTTGGAGTATTATAGAGCTAAACTCGTCCGCTTCTAGAGAACGGTCTCGAAGTACAATTAGACATGCTGCACCTAATTCGAGTGACGAAACACTAACATAGGTGAACGCGAGTAGGTGTGGTCCTTTGTTACCAACGTCTTCTGTGTCTATACTTCTGAGAATCAGAAGCGCAGTCAATAAGCGTGAATAATAAATACGTGCAACTCAGCCGCAATTGCGCTAACTGAAACCTGTCTTCACCCATGCATTGCCGGCAAAGTATTTCAAGACGCGCACAGCTTTTCCATTTATCGCTGCTACCGCGACTCAAGTGTTCGAGATGGAGTCATACTGGCTGTGGTGGTGGTGAACAACCTTTATTTGGTCCTGCAGGGTTTAAAACGATCGGGCATAAATCTCCCCCGAGGGGACGGTGAGGTTTTTTCTCAGCGCTGCCTCGCGGGCCTGCTGGACGGCCCAAAGCTGGTCTTCAAGGATGGAGCTGCGCAGACGGCGGTCCACCTAGACGGAAGTCTCGGTTCTAGCGGCTGTCCTATCACCTATAATCTCCCATAGCATGTGATTTAGCGTGGCCGGAGCCGATCTGCAGATCTCGCACATATTTGTGGTACATAACTCCGGGAAGATCCTGTTTAATTGGACTGGGTTGGGGAAAGAATTTGTTTGGAGGTGGCGCCAAGCAACTGCCTGTGCCCTATTAGGCTTGGTGTGAGGTGGT
The DNA here is from genome assembly GCA_013339685.2 of Hyalomma asiaticum. Classification (NCBI taxonomy): domain Eukaryota; kingdom Metazoa; phylum Arthropoda; class Arachnida; order Ixodida; family Ixodidae; genus Hyalomma; species Hyalomma asiaticum. The sequence goes on along the minus strand of JABSTT010004126.1, from coordinate 21,796 downwards.
GGAAGCGTTCTTCTCGGGTTAGAATACATTTTCGTAATATCATTGTGCCTAGTCATACGGTGTCGCTCAACCCATCCTCCCCCGCTGTTGCCCAAACTCGCGTGGTCGGTCATTTCGCGCGCGAGATTGTGGGCTACCTCGTTAAGGTTGGGGGGTGCTCCTCCCTCCGAGTTAATGTGTGCGGGGAACCATATCAGCGAACTGTGGTCTTTAGGTCTATCCAAGTTTCCAATACTGTTGTACGCTGTAATCGATATCCTGCCTTTGGCGAAATTACGGATTGCTGCTTGGGAGTCGCTGAGCACAATATGAATACCTTCGTCGGCTAGGGCTAGGGAAATGGCCACTTCCTCTGCGACCTCCGAGTGCTCCGAGATAATGCTGCAGGCGCTTTTGATCTGAAAGTTAGTGTCTATGACCACCGCTGAAAAAGCCTGCCGATTTTTGTACTCAGCGGCGTCGACAAATCGCACTTCCTCCCCCTTGCCATAAGGGCGCATCAGGGCCGTTGCTCTGGCTTTCCTTCTACCTTGGTTGTAGGTTGGGTGGACTTTTCTAGGTATATTTTGGACCCGCATGCTGTCTCTGATTAGACGCGGGAGCTGAACTTTCGGGCCGTGCTGGCTGTGGTAGGTGATCCCTAGTTTAGAGAGGATACTTCGTCCAGCTTCGGTGATAGTGAGGCGCTCTAGTTGAGATATCCTCTGGGCCTCCGCGATTTCTTCCAGGGAATTGTGCGACCCCAGTTGCAACAGTAGGTCCGTACTTGTGAACTCAGGTAGGCCCAGTACTCCTTTGTAGACTTTCCGTATGAGGGAGTCGATCTTATTTCGTTCGGCCGTGGTCCAGTTATGGAAGCTTGCACCATATGCAATGTGGCTGATCACGAAAGAGTGTATGAGGCGGATTATGCTTTCCCCCCTCATCCCAGGTCTTTTGCTTGTGATCCTCCGGATTAAGTGCATGGTGTTTGACCCTTAGAAGTTCATTTTCCGATCATTTCCCCGTTGACACCATTGGCCTATATAATCATTCCGAGGACTTTAATCCTGTAGACCTTTGGAATAATTCCTCCGTCCTGTGTATGCAGTTCGAAGTCTTCGTAGCTTCTGCAGCGGATGTATCCCTTCGATGGACGGTCTTTCAGGGTAGGACGATTGAGTAGTAATTCGAACTTGCTGGGTGAACAACGGAGACCCGTGCCTTTGAGGTAGCCCTCAACTTTGGTTATCGCTTCTTGTAGCCTTGTTTCTATCTGGCCGTGACTGCCCTTCGTTGTCCATATGGTGATATCGTCTGCGTAGATGGAGTGCTGGATATCGTCAACCTCTTGGAGTTTTGGCGGAAGGCCCAGCATGACGAGGTTGAAGGGCATTGGGGAGATTACAGATCCTTGGAGAGTCCCCTCACTGCCCAATATCCGCTCTTCCGTTTGGATGTCGCCCGCCACGAGGGTAGCCTTGCGGTTGGTCAGGAAGTCCCTCACATAACTGTAGGACCGCTCTCCTGGGTTCAGGCTTTGTATCTGGGCGAGGATGGCTGCATGTTTGACGTTGTCAAAAGCCTTTTCCAGGTGCAGGCCGAGGATGGCTTTAGTATTTCGGGTTCTGTAGTCTAAGACTTGGTTTTTGATCTGGATCATAGCGTCCTGCATTGACAGATGAGCCCGGAAGATCAGCATGCTGCGTGGATAGGCTCCGATGTCTTCAAGGTGATTGTTAATGCGGTTGAGGAATGCATGTTCCATCACCTTGCCGACACATGATGTGAGAGAGATCGGTCTTAAGTTGTTGAGGCTGGTTTGCTTGCCTGGCTTAGGAATAAGGAACACCTTTGATGTCTTCCACTGCGCGGGGATGCTGCCCCGGGTCCAGCATTCGTTAATGTAACTTGTAAGCTTGGTGATCGAGCCGCCGTCAAGGTTCCACCGCTTCCGCCTCCGGAAAGCCCGTTCACAGATGCGCCCCGGCAAGCATCATACGAGCAACATCTGTGGAACTCCGGCTGTCAGACGCATGTTGTCTGGAATTTTAAAGCCCAATCTTTATTTTCAGTGTCGGCAGTCAACATCCTAGCCTCAGGCGATCTGGATGAAATGGCTTACAGCCTCTGCTTGAAGCCGCTAGCTTGTAGCAGACGACGCTGGAAAGATTAAAGGGGAAGGTTACGCCAACACCCACAATTATTGAATTCACATGTGCTTACTTAGGGAAAAAGATAATCTCAGTACATGCACTTCAATTTATAAGAAAGGAACATGAGCGGCATTGCAGACTTCGTCCCATTGCAGGCGAGCAAGAGTCCGACAATGATCCTCTATTTCCCTGTTAATCTCGGCAACTTTCTTGCGTAATCTTCGATTTAGCCTCTGTCTCTTCCATCTTTTCTGTATGGATGACTTTGCTTCAATGAGACGTGCGAGCCGGCTGTCCATTTTTTTCGTTTCTACTTCTGTGACAGTGGTCTGGGCGGCTTCCTTCGCATCAGCGACGAGCTCGGACATCCATGCTTCTTTGTCTGTGATTTTTTCCTCCTTTCAATTAGTCTCTGTTCTTTCGGAATTTTTCTCAGTTCGTCCACACAAATTTTTTGGGCGGCGGAGGATTCCTGATAGCGAGGGTATTATTCTATGCTCGATTGCGTGATCACTGCCTAGATCGTCTAATGTGTTGCGCCACTCCGCTCTTTGGATGTTCTAGGTCACATATAGGTCGGGCGTGGTGTCCCTGGAAACTGAATTTCCTGTTCTGGTTGGGATTCATGGGTCAGTTATGATCACGAGTCCGAGTTCTTGTATGCATTGCCATAGCCGTTTACCTTTGACCGTGTCATAGACATATCCCCATGTGGTACTTGGGGCATTGAAGTCCCCGCCAATTACTATCGGGTTTTGGCCCGCCAGGTCCGTAGCTATCATGAACAGGGAGAGGAAGCGCTGCCGCTGATTAAGCACAAATAGGCTGCATCGCCGCGTTTTATCTGGGATAACTTCCACTAGAATGTGGTCCATTTTGACGTTTTCGATTTCATGGGTTACCACTACCAAACCCTTCTTTATCAGGGTGGTTACCCCCCTGTCATTTCACTGTGGGGGCGATATTTCCCCATATCCGGGGATGGAAGCGGACGCCCCTACCATTTCTTGCAGCATTATTATATTTGGTTTAACGAGCGGGGTTCGGACATATTGTTGAAAGACTGGCCTTTTCCTGGCTATAACTCTACAGTTACATTGCCAAATTGTCAAATTTTATTGTTGTTGGCCATGATGAGTGTTGAGAGTGAAAGGTGCGGACCGTCACGTTTGTTCACGTGCGGTGCGGTAAAGGATGGATGCGGTACACGGTATGGCAAGAAAACACACATATATTATGGGCACTCTCAAGAAACACGTACGAATAAACAAACCAAAAAACAGTAATGCTCACGAGCTACACGTTAAGTCCTGTTCTAATCATGTAAGTCCTAAGCGTGCACGGTTCTTAAAAAAAAGCCAAGTCGCGTGCATGCGCACAAGCTCACGTCTATGTCGACATCGGTAGCACGAAGCGTCGATGTGGTGACTTGAGGGACGCGGCGGGAAGGAGAGGTTGCGGAGCTCGAACGGTGGCGGCGGCTCGGGCTCTCAGACACGGCACGAAGTGGCGTCGGCCCAGCGCAGGTACGCGCCGAAACCAGAAACAAACAGGTAACGGCCACACTGGTCACCGGGCGCGGTCCAGCAGCAGTCGCCGGCTAACGACGTTCGCAGGACCGGTCAGGAGGCTGCCCAGCGCTTCAGCCCAGGTAGCCCTCTTCAAACCACGGCTCCTCTAACGCCGTCTTCTGCTGCCTTCGTGGCGGCTGTCCTGCTCGCGCCTTCCTGCTTCCTCCTTCTTTTTATGCCACCACTGCCACGTGCACTTTTTTTGCCCGCAATGCTCCGCTTACGTAGCTATCTTCGTCGTTGTCGTCTTTTCACCACATTACCCCTCACCCAAGAAAATTGTTCATTTTAAACAACTTTGCTCTGACGAGTGAGCTTGCAGGGGTGCACTGCCTAACTGGGACTTAGCACGACACATGTGAATGTTCACAGTTATTTGCAGTGTTGGCATATTTCTGAATAACACACTCACGCTTATACAGAGAGAAAACATTAGTGCATACACACATACAATATCATTACTGGGAATATAAAGATATTTGCAGTGTTACGTGAAAAAAAAATAATTTCACACATGACAAAGTTTAGCTTTTAACACTATCCACACAGTTCTACGGGACACACACGGGCGCAGAAGGAAGGAAGGCAGCGCATATGTATATACAAGAGTTCGTGTCCTATATATACTTAAGAAAAAGATGCATGGCCAGTCTAAACAGAAGTCTAACATAGCGACAGCACCACACACAAAGAAATGTTCATCAACAGTCCAAAAGTTGAAACCAAGATAGCACTCAGTTTTTATTACAGTGCTTTAAGTAATCACGTCCCACAACAGCCGCATGTCACTTTTCACAATAATAGAGAAAAGTGCAAGAGACGCTTGTAGGTGCTTCCATTCAGATGAATAGCATCTGTTGTACCACAAACGATAGCTCTTACCGCAGCCTTCTGTGCTCGGACGCACTGGTGAGTTGTTTGCCCCACGAGCGTAAGCCAACCGAAGTAGCTGACCCCACGCACAACACGTCTGACCCGTTCGGAAAGTCATTTTATCAGCTGGCAACACACCCAACACCGCAGCAGGATCACTTCCTGACCTCATAAACGCACCAGAAGGTGCGTGAGCGTTCTTGCTGATCAAGCCCAGTATAAAGAATGAGGCAGTGTTCGGAGTTTCATTCCATGGACGCAACTCAGGCGTCTTTGCCTCTGTACTCCGATTCTGTCCAACGAGTTTTTGAACACTAGGCTTTTGCTTTTCACCTAGACCGCTACACAGTTCCAGTCCAGGTTCACCAGTTTTTGCAGTGCGTTCTTGCACTCTGTCGACCTTTACGTCACGATTATTGTGCCGGCTTACGCCATCCAATACTACTGGTTGAACTTGGATCTCTATTGTCTCCGTCTTGATGAGCTTTGCTCATTCTCTCCTACTTCATTAGAAAAGGAAACAGCTGTGCTGTCCTCACAGCTTAACCCCCCAGCATTTACAAGAGGGCCACACAAATGGTCTTGGACCATGCCTGTATTGTGCAACCGCAGCATGCGCCACACCTAAAGAGTGGGCAGCAAACATCTCGTAGGCTACTGTACTGCATTGCCCGTCATGCTTTAGAGGGTCTCTTCCCTCCTCAAATATGCTTGCCCTCCTAGAGGCTCTACAAGAAAACTGATCCGTTAGTTCGGCGGGGACTGCTTTACTAGCTCGTTGCAGTTCCTGCATGCGTAGCCGAAGTTCTAACAACTGGCGTTCTCCTGCTTGATGCTACAACTCCCGTTCGTGATATTCTTTCGCAGCTTCGCTCTCTCGCTCGCGCTCCTTGTATACCCATTGCTGTAGAGCCTTGCCTGAGAGTCCCAACTGTTTACCGAGACCAATCAACCTTCCGACATCCATCTTCAACCAACGCACATAAACAAAGTGAGGCTCTCAGAAGGTGTTAGGAGAGCTTAGTCCTGTCTCGCGGACGCCAGAAATGTAGAGTGATAGGTGCGGACCGTTACGTTTGTTCACGTGCGGTGCGGTGAAGGATGGATGAGGTACACGGAATGGCAGGCAAACACACATATATTATGTGCACTCTCAAGAAACATCATCATCATCATCATCATCATCATCATCATCAGCCTGTTTAGGTCCACTGCAGGACGAAGGCCTCTCCCAACGATTTCCAATCCACCCTATCCTGAGCGAGTTGGTTCCACTTTATGCCCGCAAACTTTTTAATTTCATCGCTCCATCTAACCTTTTGCCTACCTCTGTTGCGTTTTCCCTCTCGTGGTATCCATTCCGTCGCTCTTACTGCCCACCTATTATCCTTCCTCCTCATGACATGTCGTGCCCAGGTCCACTTCTTTCTTTTAATTGATAAGGTAATATCGGCTACTCCTGTCTGTTCGCTGATCCATTCCGCTCGTTTTTTATCTCTTAGCATTACCCCTATCATTTTTCTTTCCATTGCACGTTGCGTGCTCCTTAGTTTCATCTCTAGTATTTTCGTTATTCTCCATGTTTCTGCACCGTACGTTAGTACTGGGAGAATGAAGTGATTGAATACTTTTCGCTTTAATGAGAGCGGTAAGTTTCCGGTCATGATTTCGTAATGCCTTCCGAATGCGCTCCAGCCCAGCCTTATTCTACGGAGAATTTCGTTTTCCTGGGTAGGAGTTCCTGATATTAACTGTCCCAGATATACATATTCGTTTACACATTGTAAGCGTTCATTGTTGATTTTAAATTCCTGTTCCTTAGCTAAGCTATTAAGCATAACTTTGGTCTTTTGCCTATTCATTTTTAATCCAATTTTAATGCTTTCCCTGTTTAGGTCATCAATCATGTTTTGTAATTCGTCACCATCATTGCTAAAGAGCACAATGTCGTCTGCAAATCTTAAATTGTTTAGATATTCTCCGTCTATTCGAATGCCCTTTTCTTCCCAGTCTAGACATTTAAAGACTTCCTCTAAACATGCAGTGAATAGCATCGGGGATATTGTATCTCCCTGTCTCACACCTCTCCTGATCGGGATTTCTCTGCTTCTCTCATGTAGGAGTAGTGTGGCTGTGCAATATTTGTATATGTTGTTTATGGTTTTCACGTACACGCCAGGTACCCCTTGTCGATGTAGAGCTTCTAGAACTGCTTGTATTTCTATGGAGTCAAATGCTTTCTCGTAGTCGATAAATGGCATGTAAAGAGGTTTGTTGTATTCCGCGTACTTCTCAATTACTAGGTTGATAGCGTGGCTGTGGTCCATTGTCGAGTAACCTTTCCTAAAACCAGCTCGTTCTCTCGGTTGGTTAAAGTCGAGTGCTTCTCTTATCCTCGTAGAAATTACCTTTGTAAATAGCTTGTACATTACTGGGAGTAGGCTGACTGGTCTGTAATTCTTTAAGTCGTTTATGTCACCTTTCTTGTGGATAAGGATTATATTAGCATTTTGCCAGCTGCACGGTACGCTACATGTCTTGATGCATTTCGGGAGCAGCGATGCAAGTTTTTCAAGTATAATATCTCCTCCGTCTTTGATCAAGTCGGCTGTTATACCATCGTCACCAGCTGCTTTACCGCGGGACATGCCTTTGGCAGCTTTTTTGACTTCGTCAGCGGTTATACATGGAATTTCGGTGTCCTCCTCTGGTTCTATTTCTGTTAAGGTTGTATGGTCTGTCTGAGAGCTGTACAGTTCCGAGTAGAAATATTCTGCTACCTTTACTATTTCGGTGAAACTGTTGATAACGTTACCTTGTTTATCTTTTAGCGCATGCATTTTGTTTTGTCCTAAGTGCAGTTTCTTTTTGACCGATTTAATGCTGGTGCCCTTTTCTACTGCTTCCTCTGTTTCTCTCATGGTAAAGTTTCTTACATCTCTAAGCCTGCCTTTACTGATCAATTTTGATAGTTCTGCGTATTCTATCTTATCTTTTGATGAAGTTACTTTCATTTGTTGGCGTTTTTTTATTAAGTCCTTGGTAGATTGGGACAGCTTACTTTTTGCTTGCTTTGTTGTTTTACCCCCGACTTCTATCGCGTTTTGAAGGATTGTTTTCCTTATGGTTTTGTTTATTTGTTCTAAATCTTCACCGTTTTCGTCTAAGGCCTCGAACTTGTTGCTTAGGGCGACCTTAAATTCGTCGTCCTTCCCTCTGATTACCTCTACATTACATTTTTTCTAGTAAATAATTTAGTTCTTGTTTTCTCTAGGTTAAGTACAATCTTTGCCCTTACTAGTCTGTGATCCCTGCATTTTATCTTCCCCACTACTTCTGTGTCTTGAATTATACCTGGTTGTTCGCACATTATAAAGTCCATTTGATTCTTTGTTTCCCCGTTAGGGCTTTTCCACGTCCACTTCCTATTCTTGTGTTTCTTGAAGAACGTATTCATTATTCGAAGCTGGTTCCTTTCGGCAAATTGTACTAGCATTTCCCCACGGTTATTCCTACGGCCGACGCCGTAGTTGCCTATCGCCTGCTCTCCACTTTGTTTCGTTCCTACTTTTGCGTTGAAATCCCCCATGACTACTGTGTATTGCGTCCGTACTTTTTTTATTGCTAATTCGATATCCTCGTAGAATTGCTCTACTTGTTCATCGTCGTAGCTCGTTGTTGGCGCATATCCCTGGATTATCTTAAGTTTATACCGCTTATTTAGTTTTATTACGATGGATGCTACCCTTTCATTAATGCTGTAGAATTCATCTACGTTGCCGGCTATATTTTTGTGGATTAGGAACCCAACGCCATATTCTCTCTTTTCGGGTAATCCTCTATAGCAGAGGACGTGTCCATTGTTTAAGACTATGCAAGCTTCACCTGCTCTCCTAACTTCGCTAAGGCCAATGACGTCCCAATTAACTCCCTCTAGTTCCTCGAGTAATTCCGCTAATCTAGCTTCGCTTGAGAGGGATCTTGCATTGAAAGTTCCAATGTTTAGATTCCAGTGGCGGCCTGTCCGGATCCAGTGATTGTTACTGCCTTCTGCTGCTTCACAGAGCTGACCGCCGCAGTGGACAGATGTGCTGCAGCTGCTGGAGACTGAGGGCGAGGGTTTAATTGTAGACATCGTGTGGGAGGTGGTGGCCAAGTACTTCACCAGGGAGGCCAATTCCTGTTCTGTTGTAGGAGTGAGTTGTAAACGGCACTTGAAAGACTGAAAGCCTTTCATGTGTCCAACCGTCGCCAGGCCCCCCAACCGACGTAATCTCGAGCTTATGACAACCATCCTTGGAAAAAAAGGGGGGGGAAGGGGGGGTTGGGCGTCGAACCTGTGACCCTTGGCGGTCTCAGTGGCGGTGGTTCCGCATCGTTAAACGTACATGCTTATAAAGCATTTCATGTGCGATAACTTCTATGCGCATTACTATTTTGTACAGTATTTGGTCTCAAAATGTCCGCGATTATCTAGTTTTGCTGATCGCGACATCCAGGACGTCATGGTTAGTAAAATTGCTCTGACAGGTAGATAGACGCACGTGGAAAATTGTGTTTTAGCGAGCCGTTTTAACTGCTCCGTTGTAGCCAAACAGGTCTGTTTTCGCGCGCCGCATTCCGTGCGTAGCCCGAACGTTGTAAATAGTCGGTGCGTGCGCCAGTTGTATCATGTTATTCCCTACCGCCCCGCAAAAAATTGAAAACAAGAACTAGCGGAAAGAACCAGACCGCATAAAGAACGTACTAGTGTTGTGGTTGGTTCAATTACACGCTCTTTCTCGTCCTTTTTCGCCTCTTTTCTTTCCCAGTGACATTTTGAGACAGCCGCAAGTTAGCTGAAAGACCCTGTAGAACTAGGGCAGAACACGTCACTGGAACTTTCGACAGATGTGACGTTCAGGCGGATGGGAAGAAGCACAACTTATGACATTGGGTTAGAGGTTTTTGTTTAAAAATAATGTTTCTTATGGAGACGCTGTGATAATATCTTAATAGACGAGTGTTGTCCTTCTATTCCGACCACATAGAAGGCGGCCGCCGCGCCAAGGTGTCGCACCAACCTCCTGAAGCCTAACGGTGCAGCAGCTTACCTGTGAAGCTACAGTGGTGGGTGGGTGAGAGTCAAGGTGGCGTGCTGTCTTGAAATGGAGGAATATGGAATTTCCAAAGGCCATTGCAGAGCAGCGAAAAGTTCACTGATTAGGCTAGTAGACTCCCAAGGTGAAAGGGTCGATGAAAGACCTAACATGTAGTCGCAAGCAGTAATCAGGCTGCCTCGCCACGGTGGTGTAGTGGCTATGGTACTCGGCTGCTGACCCGAAGGTCGCGGGATCAAATCCCGGCCGCGGCGGCTGCATTTCGATGGAGACGAAATGTTGAGGCCCGGTCACTGTGCGATGTCAGTGCACGTTAAGAACACCAGGTGGTCGAAATTTCCGGAGCCCTCCACTACGGCATCTCTCATAATCCGATCGTGGTTTTGGGACGTTAAAGGAATACTGAGCAAAACATTCGCCATGGAGATCAATGATCCAATTGAAAGATTGGGTACTCAAATTTGTTTCCACAACCTTCATTTCAGCCAGACACTAACGGACAATATTGAATTTAATGCATTTTTCGCAAATTTTCGCGTCTAGCGGCCGCGCGGTGAAGTAGAGGAAGTTGCGTGACACCCAGCGGATACTGACGCGCCGACCAATTCGCGATGAGCAACTCGTGACACAAGTGGTTCTCGGGAAGAGAGGCGGAGAGGGAAGTGGCTCGAGGAGAGAGGGCTCCGGTTTGCATGTGACATCACGGCCGTCGACAAGCGCACTGGCGTGCAGCCGCCGAGCTCTCACAATCCACTGAAAATACGGCCAGCTGTTCGAAAAAACGCAAAACGAACTCTGTTAATCGAAATAGTGGCGTCTTCCGAGTAGGTTTTCGATGTTTTCGCCAGTTTTCCCGATTTTTGCTCGTATCCCCTTAAACTCCAGAAATCCATCAATCAGTAATTAGGCTCGAGAAGTTAAATAAAGAACAATAAAGGAGACGTTCTAACTGCTCGCAAGGAATACTAGTTAACAATATACACCTGTATTTAAGAGGCTGATAAACGTCACCACATTTCGAACCCTGGTACGCCTTTGCCCGTCCTCCTGTCGCAGGTTAGCAGGCCGGAAACGAGAGACCGTGAGTAAGCATGTTGGTATCGAGATGAGTCATAAATAGTTCTTCAAAATTACAGACTTAATGTCATCCGTTCAGTAAGAGGAGAAAATCTGAAGCGGGAAAGACCCACATGACGAACGTTTTCTTTAAGACAGAACGAAGTTGTTAAAGTTAAATATGAATGCCCGTCAATATTCCCGAGGTTGTGCTGTCTTTGGACCAGTCATTTACATTAGAAATTTTCAAGGGAGGTGCTTGTTTCTTTGAGGTTTAGGGATTATTCCGGGGATTCGAGAAAGCTTATCTAGCGGTAACTTGACCTAGCGTTGCCTCAGCAACCCTACGCGCAGCTGTGCATAGCTTCGCTCGACTGTGCTCCTGGTTCGCTATAGTCATAACCTACCAAGGGGATGGGAAATTGAAGCGAGGGCGAAGAGGAGGGAAAGGAAGCTACAGAATAATGTATAGTATTGCCTTGCACTGTGTAGTATAACGGGGGGGTTGGAGAGAGAAGTAAAGGTAAGGAGTAATGTTTTCAATGAGGAAGGAAAGGTAGAGGGGAATGGAATCGTAGCAAAGTATTGTATAGTATTATACCAAGGTGGTGCTAGAGTGAAGCGGGGATAAGGAAGGGGGAAAGCAGGAAGCCAGTGGTGGAAGATTAGCATGGGCTCGTACAGGATAGTATAACAAAGTGTAGAAAAAGAACGAAGGGTGAGGACTAATCAAGTATGGCAGAGAGGGGAACGCCATCAGCTTTGCACCACTAGCGTGTGGCTGCCCCTATTTAGTTTAGTGTTCATATGTACTAATGGGAGTGCTTTATATTTAAAATTCTTTGGGTGCAGATGATTCATTCCTAAGGGTCGAATGAGAGAGCAGGGCCTTCGGCACGCTTGAGTGGAACGCTCCGCACCGCGGCCGCCATGGGGCTAGTGCCACCTAGCGTTGGAAACAGCTCGTTTCTCGGCTGCTCACCAGAAGTGGACCGCGGCTCAATTTCACCAGTTAGTTTTTGTTTCGTTTCCGAATGGCATCCGGGTCGAGTGCACAGGCTTGACAGCTCCGCTTCGTTATATCTCGTCCATCGCTACGGTGTGGCGGACCCCCAGAAAATGGTTGTAGTATGGTTATCTCGACGATGAAATGGGGCTTGCAACAGCTTGCACGGCTTTCGAGTCTCACCACGAGGGTGACACTTGAAACTAACGGCGCATTAGATAGCAGAGCATATTAAGGATTGTGGCCTTCGGAAAAGTTACACAATGAATAAATCTAGGAATGTCGTGATGTAGTTGTTTTTTTTTTTCTGGTTTAGTATTAGTCGGACAGCGCGCATCGGAGTCCTTTTTGGGAGTTAATCCATTGTTTGGTGTGTAGGTCACTCTGTCTTGGACATCGATTCGGAGCGTAAGGTCTATGCGTGTGCCGAGCAAGAAAGACTTATAAGTGCCATGCTAAGAGAGGTTCTTATGCATACTTACTAATGAGAGGCATGGACTGAGTCACTCATTATCTTATAGTGCCATAGGAGACTGACTCCTTAGGAAAAAGAAGGCCGTAGGCAGAGATGCAATACATCGAAAATAAGTAGCTTGTGACCAAAATACAACTCAAGCCGAGACTCCCGCTCCAGAGGAGTAGGAGCTAAGGAGCGAACAATGCACGAATCTGCGCTGGCACGCCGATCCGCGCTGTTCGACAGAAATGAAAAATAATATGAGGAACTGTACTGCCAAGTTTTCAGATATAATAGCTCTCCGGCCCTCACGAGACCCACAAGCCTGCGCTTGTTAAGCCCTTCCAAAACCTTCCTTCATTAAATAATCAGCCTTGCCAGCAAACATATATTGCGCGGGTACTCTGACACGCAATTTTTCATTGCAGAGGTAAGGACAGGCCAACGAATTTTATGGGCGCAGTTGAGAACAGAACCACCGGCGAAAAAGGGCGAACTAGTTCTGTCAACTACGTGCACTCAATACGCCGGTCACAAAAAACCGAAGCTGCTATTTTATATTTGCTTAGAAGCCAAACACATACTCGCCGCTGAAATCGAGGTGCAACCGATCTACCTTGAGTAGTCGCAAACATAGCGAATCCAACGCTTCGTGGTGCTGGCATCAGTCCAAGGTGGTCGCTGCCGTCTAACGGAGCGTTCGATTCATGGGTGCTGACGACTGCACGTTATCCACGAGTCAGTACTTTTTGATCCTTTAAAGTTTGCGAGAGTAGGCTTATTGTTGTTAAGATGACTATCAAAAGGTGGAATTGAAGAACACCGTACAAGGTCCGCAAGTAATGCCTTTTAATGGCGTATATTTAGTGATATTCAGTTTTTCATATTAAAATAAACGAATTTCAGCATTGCTTCATAAATATATGCAAGAAGACATAGTGGAAGATTTGGGAAGTTTTGATCTATAAAATGCAGTGAGCTTTCTCCACTGAGTTGCAGGAAGCATTAGTGTAGTTTCGGTTTCTCGGGAGAACGCTTGATATAGCCTTACAAGATAACGTTGTTTTAACAATGGTCGCATACGTCAGGCAACGAGTTTATAGAGGTATGAATGAGCAGAACTAGTGAGGACAAGCTCAAGTAATGCAATGAGGAAGAGTGAATGGCACGCAGGGATCGGTACGGGCACAGGAGAAATAAGAACGAGAAAATCGACGATATGGAAATCGTGATGGAAAAATTGGCTTATATTGTATAAGGCCACGTATTTATTTGCTTGTCAGTGAAGGTACCCTTTACATTTAGCAGCAGTGGTTGGATGTCTCGAATGCCATGTGAGGTGGAGACGCCAGAGATGATGCCTGCACTTATATCTATTTATTTATAATACCTCAAAGACCCCTGCTTTGGTGTTTTACATGAAGGGTGGGCAACAATTTAATGTAGAGCATGTACTTCTTCTTTAAAGAATATCAAGCAGTATTTGTGCACGGAGCTTTCACAGAGAGCTTTCCCGTCCTTTGGCGTGCGCACGAAAAAGGAACATTGAGCTATCGTTCGAGCATAGGACGGGTGAAGGCTTTGGTGTCATTGTGCCTGCCTGAATGGAGATGAGCCGCAATGATCAGAGATGCATAATAAAATACATGAAAACGACAAGGCCGAGCGACATTGCGATGGAGAACATGGTTGCGAAGACTACTACGAGATTTTAGCTCCGTAATGCTTCTACTGTATTATTAGTGAAAGAAAATAAACCTAGTCGCACGATTTTGAGGAGATTCTACCGTTTTAATCAGGTTATATAGGATCCCACGTGGCGCATGCATCTTCTAATTTTGGTCGTAGTAGAGAGACATAAACTAATAGTTTTAGTGAGGATGGAGCTAGGCGTAAATTCAGGCGAATGTAGGCGAGCGCGCGGTTAGCTTTGTTGGTTATATTGGCCATGTGGGGCACAAAAAAAATTGGCTGTGCCTTAACACAATTATGCCTGGGTGTCCGTAGCGAGAGGTACGGTTAATCTTATTGTTTAGCTTGGTTCTCTGTATGGTTACATCTTTATCGTTTAGCTTCGTACATCTGAGTTTTTAGGTTTGTTTATTACCTCTCGTTAAGTTATGGTTACATTATAGACTAGACATTTTTAGTTAAAGTGTAACGCATTTATCTTGAAAGTCTTGATCTTGTTCTTTCTCAGTTGCCACAAAGACAGCCCAATGGTCGGTGGAGTAGCAAGCAGCCGTCTGAATGGCAGCTTCCTATTGCTTGGCAGCGGTGTTCAATACGCCGAGCACGTCCATCGTCTCTCCCCGCAGCTCGTTGCCTCCTCCTGGTATCATTCCGTAGGTGATCCATGGCCCTGGGCCGAGATGCCGGACTGGACAACAAACCATCCTCATCTGAATGCACTCGCCTGGCCGCTTCTTACTCACGACGCTTCTCGAGGCGTGCAGCTCGTTCTTAGTCCATCTCTTCGGTTCGCCGCCTCCTCTCGGTTTCGTTCAGATGACGGAGCCTGGCTTCTTTTAGCCTCCCCTACTAACTTTCCAAATCTCCCGATGAACGCGACCGAGCCGCCTCTCCTATATGTACGATGCAACAGCGGCTTCACCCGCCTTGCATCGGTAACCTTACAACGCCGGCGGTAATGAGGCAGCAGTGACCTTCCATCGCCAGTTTCAAAGCGGTTTCATCGGCCTCCTGTGATGTCATTCCAGATGGCGCGGCGAGCGGCGCTGCCAGCTGCTGTGGTTGCTAGGCAACGGCTCAGCTCGCGGTGTGGCCACCGGCCACAGCGAAACGGCGAGAAGGCGGCCAGTGTAGCTCTCGCTACAAAAATATCGATTCCATGGTATTTATTCCAGCCATCAGATACAACTGGAGTTACAAAGAAGGTATTCTGTTGTAAGGTAGTCTTTCCTGCTGCGGAAGGAGAGAAGAGACGGCTTACTGACGGTTATTGACATTCGCCTCTTTTTGCACCAAACTTCAAGGCAATTTAGTTCAGATTGGAGCGCTTGGACGTCGTTATTGTTGTGAATTAGGCGATAGACGGCATAGTCGTCAGCGAATAGTCTGATGTTTGACAAACTACTGCCAGCTTTGCGTTAATATAGATTACAAAAAGTAGAGGGCTCAGTGCCGATCGGTTAGGAACACCAGTACTAACAGGACATGACGCAGATGAGAAATTGTTTGTAATGACAAATTATTCTCTGTCAGACAGAAATCTAGGATGCACTTTGGCACAATCGGGTGAGAATTGAGGCACACAAGCATTAAAAAATCCTTTGTTCGGGACCTTGTCGACGGCTTGTTTCTAATCCAGAAGTAAGGCTGGTATCTTAATATCTATGGCGTACCTAGGGTCATTAATTAATAATAGTAACTGGGTTTCGCAAAAATGCAGTTTTGAAAGCCGTGCTGGTTCCGGTGGAAGTAGTAAATGATGTGTTCAATTTGCTTGCAGCTTACACACGTCAGTGAGATTGGCCGATAACTGTTAGGGGAGGAAGACGGAGGGAGAGTCGTCGTCGTGGTTAATGCGTCCCTCATCAAGTCACATAACTGGGCCCGGCTTTGAGTTTCCAGTTAGCGAGCATATTCGTTGGCGGGTTCACAAACTTCGGCTATCTTGAGACGTAATTGATGCGCTCACATAGCCTTATAGCTGGCATCTAGTCCACATGTGAGAAAGTAGGGCAGGAACAGATACCTTTATTGGGGACGGGAACGATCTTTCCTACTTGCCAGTCCCGTGGGAGCACTCCAGTTGAAAACGACTTGCTGAAAAATGCGCTGTAGGACTGCACTACATGCACGTTGAGTACATTTCAGTATTTTGGAATTTATGTTGTTGACACCTGCCGATGATGATAATTTAAGGGACCTGATAGCCTTTCCGATTCCTAGACACATTTATAATAAATTCCGACATGGACGGATCATATGGAGTATGAAGCAGGATGTTGCCTGTCTTGTCAGTGAAAATAGAACACAATGCTCAGTTCAGAGCATCGGGTACACTGATATCAGCTATCACACAATGATACTGATCACGCAGCGAAACCGGTTTGGTGGGTTGGGAGTTAACTGTTTTCTAGAACACTTGTGAACTGTTTTTAGTATGCTTGGAAGTGTAGAAAACAATGTACGATTTGCTTTAATGTCGAACTCTTCTTCATCGGCGCTGTATTTCTGGCGAGCTAAACGTTTTTTCACTGATTTTGCCACACCGAATTTTCGTTATCTTTTTTTATACATTTGAGGGATGAATTGAACCATTGTGTTTGAGTTCGCTCAGTAACCGTAACAGTTGGATTCATGTTTTTCATAGTGGCTGCACTTTAAGGGGCGAAGCTCCTTAGGGCGTGGGTCTGTCCTTCCCTCGATGTTTGTAGCCACCTGTAGTTTCTGATCATCATCATCATCATCATCATCATCAGCCTGTTTAGGTCCACTGCAGGACGAAGGCCTCTCCCAACGATTTCCAATCCACCCTATCCTGAGCGTGTTGGTTCCACTTTATGCCCGCAAACTTTTTAATTTCATCGCTCCATCTAAGCTTTTGCCTGCCTCTGTTGCGTTTTCCTTCTCTTGGTATCCATTCCGTCGCTCTTACTATCTGTTATCTTTCCTCCTCATGACGTCGCTCTGTCCATCTGTTATCTTTCCTTCTCATGACGTGTCCTACACAGGTCCACTTCTTTCTTTTAATTGATAAAATAATATCGGCTACTCCTGTCTGGTCTCTGATCCATTCCCCTCGTTTTTTATCTCTTAGCGTTACCCCTATCATTTTTCTTTCCATTGCACGTTGCGTGCTCCTTAGTTTCATCTCTAGTTTTTTCGTTATCCTCCACGTTTGTGCACCGTACGTTAGTACTGGGAGAATGCAGTGATTGAATACTTTTCGCTTTAGTGAGAGCGGTAAGTTTCCAGTCATGAATTCGTAATGCCTTCCGAATGCGCTCCAGCCCATTCTTATTCTACGGAGAATTTCTTGTCATGGGTAGGAGTTCCTGTTATTAACTGTCCCAGGTATACATATTCGTTTACACATTGTAAGGGCTCATTGCTGATTGTAAATTCCTGTTCCTTAGCTAGGCTGTTGAGCATAACTTTGGTATTTTGCCTATTCATTTTTAATCCAATTTTAATACTTTCCCTGTTTAGGTCATCGATCATGTTTTGTAGTCCGTCTCCATCATTGCTGAAGAGCACAATGTCGTCTGCAAATCTTAGATTGCTTAGATATTCTCCGTCTATTCGAATTCCCTCTTCATCCCAGTCTAGACGTTTAAAGATTTCCTCTAACCATGCAGTGAATAGCATCGGGGATATTGTATCTCCCTGTCTCACACCTCTCCCGATCGGGATTTCTCTGTTTTTCTCATGTAGGAGTAGTGTGGCTGTGCAATCTTTGTATATGTTGTTTATGGTTTTTCACGTATGCGCCAGGTACCCCTTGTCGACGTAGAGCTTCTAGAACTGCTTCTATTTCTACGGAGTCAAATGCATTCTCGTAGTCGATAAACGCCATATAAGGAGGTTTGTTATATTCCGCGTACTTCTCAATTACTAGGCTGATAGCGTGGCTGTGGTCCATTGTCGAGTAACCTTTCCTAAAATGACTTGTTTCTGAAGCGCTCACTAGATGGCGCTACTATGTCTACATATAATGCGCTCGAATCCCAGCATATGTTCGCTTCATTCAGATGTATCGGAACGCGTAGTATGGGACTCTGTCCGTCCGTCCGTCCGTCCGTCTGTCGGTCTGTCTCTCTGTCCGTCCGTCTGTCTGTCTGTCTGTCTGTCCGTCCGTCCGTCCGTCCGTCCGTCCGTCCGTCTGTCTGTCTGTCTGTCTGACTGTCTGCCTGTCCGTCCGTCCGTCCGTCCGTCCGTCAGTCAGTCCGAGCGCTGCGGTGCTGCTTAGCTAGCACGTGAATTAATCAATAGATGGCGCGGAGGCGCTCGCTGCGTGCTCTAGTGTGATAGGAGAGCGCTAGCTGGCGACATACAGTGTTTGTCACGTCTTTGATGATGTACTGGGCAAGATTCACGGAAGATTCACGGTTTTTACCGATGAACCTCCGGAGCTTCGCCCACTCATCATCATTCACTCCGTCGATATGCGTGGATTTTTTGATAAAAGGCACCAATTTTCCTCGACATTTCTCTGGAAGAAGTCACTGAGGAACCATCCACGAAAAAAAGCTAATTTGTAATAATAATTGCATGATATTTACGTGGCTCGTATAGCGTTACTTTTTATATTTAGTGGTTCTGGTAGCTTATATATGTAGTAGCGAAAACAACGACGTGATAACTCTAAGGTGTCAGTTAAGCAAGCCAAGAGACCTTATTAGGGTGAGATGTTAGAAATAAATGAAGAACGATTGATGTATTATTAGTCTGGCGCATTCCTTTAGTAGTAACTTTCGCTAAAGTAAAGGTTAGACAAGAATTTACAGTAACTTTGAGCGCTATGTTTATCTGTTTTCATGAGAGATGAGACCAACTGAGACAAGGAAAATTAAAATCACCGACTAAGATTATTTGAGCATTATATATTTCTGTAATTGAGCGAATATAATATCTTTCTGCAGTCGATGAAGATCTCGACCGAGCCACTGCACTGGAGCTTCCTGACACGTGTCCTGTATCACTGATGGTCCTCTGGGTATTCTGCAGTGATACACCTGCCACCAGGCACGTAGCCAGGATTTTTTTTCGGGGGGGGCCCAAGGCCTAAATGTTCGCAAAAAAGTCGTTCCATGGCAAAATGAAAAAAAAGTTGCCCGGGAATACAGAAGGCGCTTAATTATTAGAAGAGAATGAAAACAGTGGAATGCAGCATAAAAGGGGAGTTAATCAGAGATGGAAAGCATGTTTTTTGACACTGCAATAAAGCTAGTGCGCGTGCACCAGAAAAAATACTTTCCCACCAAGTAATCTCGACCGAGAAGGGTCAGAGTCAGTGACGTAAAGAAGAGTGACAAAAAAAAGGGGGGGGGGATGCGAAGGAATCTGGCGCCCACTTACGGATGTGTAGTAAATAAAAAAAACAATTGTCGGACGCTTTCTCTACCCAACTTCTCATACTGTCTGAACAACAGGCCTGCGAGAAGAACGTGAGCCACTTTATTTATGACAGCAATTCTTAACCCAAAAACAGAAATACTTGGGAAAACAATTTTATTGAACCACAAAATACCAAAATACGGATGCTTTCATGACAAAAAAATATGCAGAACACTGACATTCGTTTTAGCAAGCACTTGTAAAGAATGGCATTGGGAATGGTTTTACGATATAATAAAAGTCAATGCAAAAGAAGAAAAAAAAACGCACATGCAGCTTTGCCGTAGAGAGGTTCACACTGCAATTTTCATGCGTCTCGGTTTCTCCATAAACACAGCGATAACTTCGTCGACATTCACTTGCATCCGGTGAATGGACATAAGAGCCAGGCCATTAAGCCGCTCTTCAGCTGTCCGGTTCCTCAAATATGTTTTTATTCTTTTGAGTGTCGAGAAGCTGCGTTCTGCAGCAGCTGTAGTCACTGGGAGCGTTGCCAATATCTTGAGGAGTGTGTGAACATTCGGGAAGAGGGCTTTGTCGCATTCAGCTAAAGCGTCCGTCGCAAAGCGGGGAAGTTCCTCCTCTTTCTTGGCTTGCCATTTGGTTTTCCAGATTTCCCATTCACCTTTTATTGTAAGGATATGCGCTGTTGTCATATCTCTGAGGTAAAAATCGAAGGCCGGCTGCACAGATTCAAATTTGCCCTTGGAGGCGTGCTTTGGCAACACAAATTGCAAACTTTGCAGTGTTTCCCGATGGTTTGCAAAGCGCCGTTTGAGGGAAGCTTTCAGGTCATCTATGTAGGGTATGAACGTGGCTCGCCTGTAGTACTCTTCCGCAGAACTACAAGCGTAGTTTGCCCGGTATCTCTGTGTTCCTACCACCCGTGGAATCTCGCAATGCACTCCGAACTCCGCCGCTCCCGCCGCTCTACCTTGACATAGAGAAAATATTCTGTGGAATTCTGCCTCCGCGTTAGTTCTCATCTCTTCTAGTTTAGTCAGCACCAGGTCAACCTGATCCAAGGCGACGCTCATGTCAATAGACGGGCTTTGCAGATACACAGACAAGTGGTGTGTGAGGCCTAGGAATGTCTCGCTAACAGAGAGGCATATAAGAAAGTTTGGCGAACAGATTCGCTGGTGGAGGCAATGAGCGGTGGACGCTGCTGCTTTGTCAGGGAAGGTGTCCACGAACTCTTCAAGTGAACGAACTATCTCAGGAAGTGCCTCCCCAAACAGTGCGACTGAATCATGACGTTCGACCCACCTTGTCTCACAATATCGGTGCAGCCGGCGGAAAGACTTTGTAGACGCCTCTAGATGTTTTTTCAGGACCCCTGTCCTCTTTGGTGACATACGAAAGAAAGTGCATACCTCACTAATTGTACCAAAGGCCCGTCGAATGTCTTGGACAGCTGAGGCATCGCTTAAACAAAGGTTCAGAGAGTGCGACGAGCAATGCGTGTACAAAGCCGTTGGGAAGTCCTTCAGGATGAGCGCCTGCACGCCATTGAATGCCCCACTCATCCCTGCTGCTCCATCGTATCCTTGGCCTCTCATCATGTTCAAGTGCAGGCCAAGATTCAGCAGCTCCTTTTTCAGTGTGTGTGCCAGGCTAGAAGCACTGACGTCGTGAACAGGTACGAAGCAGAGAAAATCTTCCCGAATGCTCGAACTAGTGGGATCGACGTAGCGTACGCACAACGAGAACTGCTCCGTTTGGGATACATCCGTTGTTTCATCTGCTAGCACCGAAAAAATCCGGCCTCGTTTGCCTGTCTTACAATTTTATCTTGTGTGAGCTTGCCAATTATCGAAATAATTTTATTTTGAATGGACGGGCTTGAGTAAAGAGCATTGTTGCCTGCTGTACGAATGTGATTCGCCAAAATTGTGTCTCCGCCATTCGCTCGATAACGTAGGAGCGCCCTGAAGTTGCCGTCGTTCTGCAAGGGTTCTTCAAGAGAAAGACGCCCCGAATCCTTGTCACCTCTCAGCGCGAGGTCTTGACGGCGCACAGTACAACTGTCTCGACAATCGCGCGCAACTTTGCCTTGTTGTCCTCGAGTTCTCCCTTTGCTTGCTGATTAAGCTGTATGTGGACACTGCTTGACTTCCTCTGGCGACTCTGAGAAAGGATTCGGCGTCAACCGTTGCCGCCTTGTGATATTCAGTCCGTGCATGATTCTCGAATATCTCAATGGCATCCTTCCATTTCGTAAACGGGACTGTTACGAGGTTCCTACATGACTGGTGAGAGCCTTGCCTGCTCCGCTCTTACGACAAAAAAGTATGCAGGTTTTGCAGAACGCTCCCTTCCGCACGTGAGAAAATGCAAGCCATCCGTATCGCTGCAGCCAGTGAGATTGAAACGTGCGCCTTTTCCCGTTTTTGGCTACCGAAATTTCAAACTTGTAGCTCGGAGGTGGCATCCACACGTTAGAGTATACCTGTTCTCTTATGTCGTCGGGTATGTCAGTGCGATTTACAAACATGCCGATATCATTACGT
>JABSTT010004125.1:0-25524 GCA_013339685.2 Hyalomma asiaticum | reverse complement strand
AAGTGCCGAAAGTCGCATTTTATCGAGGGCATCCAGGTATCCCATGAACAATGTTATTGCGATGCGACAACGATGTGCAAAGCCCTCGATAGGATTTGAAAAGTCTACTATTAACAGCGGAGCTATTCAAATCAAGCATTGAAATGTGTGGAGTTCTTGAAATTCCCAGCGAAGTGAAGATGAGGGGAGCGCAGTTGTAGACGGAGAGCGAGAGCCAGGCGCAGGTTGGCAGAGTCAGGCAGATAGGGGAGACAATGGTAAGAAGGAAAGGCAGCCAGGTTAACCAGAACAAAGAACTTCCGTTTTGCTACCCTGCACTAGGTGTTTTTGGAAAACGGCAAATAAAGAGCAACGGCAGAGCGGAGAGAAAAACGGAAGTGGGGGAATGCGTTATAACCGGGCGTTACAGGTCTTTTCATAAGCCAGTGCCATGCAGAAATGTCAAAGAAGCCTACTCCGACTTCCGCTTCGATGACGTCACTTTTCGTCGGCATTCTAATACATTCTGCTCCGACAGTGCCCTGTTGTGAAGGTGGCCCAACGTGGCCGCTATATTGACGGTCTGTCTGCGCTGTGGCCAGTTGGCCAATGGGAGACTGTGGACAAGGCGCACGAGAGCGGAATAAGGGAGAGGAGGATCGCGCATCCAGCTGTCGCAATCTTTGCGGAGATTGCCCGCCGCGGTCGTCTGGTGGTTATGGTACTCGGCTGCCACCCAAAAATCGCGGGTGCGATCCCGGCCGCAGCGGTCGCATTTTCGATGGAGCCGAAAATGCCAGAGGCCCTTGTAGCGTCTCTTGTCAGTGCATGTTAATGAACGCCAGGTGGTCGAAATTTCCGGATCCCTCCACTACGGGCGGCCTTACTCTCCTTTCTACCTCCTTCAGTACCTTACCACCCCCCCCACCCCACCCCCCCGGACGCTTAGCCGTGCTCCCAACATGGGCTGCAGAAATTAGCGTCCTTTCCATAACCTAACCACAAACATGATCACCATCATCATAGTAGATTGTGCCGAACTAAAGATGAGCGCATTCGCGGAGCACGCGGTGTCGATTACGATCACGAAGGTTCCGAGATGGGGAGCACGAGGAGGATGGACACACCACAGGAATCGCAAAGCAGTGACCAAAGTGCAAGAAACAGCCCACATGCGCTGAATCACCAAAGCGAGAAATTTCTACTAGTACAGCAAATGAAACAAATGCCTAGCGAAGTGAAAAAATGAGTATGAAGGAAAACCCTAGCAAAGGAAACAAAAGCCAAGTAATTCTTACCACCAGATCCGCTGTTCAATCAGTCCTCGCGAGGTTAACCCTGTAAAGCTGGGCAACTGCCTGTTATTAATTAAAGGCGTGATTTCTTGAAGTACAAGAATTGAAAATCTTAACACTTCTAACTTCAACGCTAGCACAACATCCGTATTTTAGGCGCCTTTCCCGTAGCACACTCGTTAGCGGCATTTACGACATTAGATCATTTTCTGTGGACATTTGGCCGAAATATTGGCGTGCGCACTCGACTCGTTTCTTTTGTTGGTGAGCGCCCGTTTTAGTGCGTGATGCACCTGTAACCACTAAGCGCAGGAAGCGCTTCAACGTTGGAACTTGCGAGAGCTTAGCGATTGTTACGCACTCTATTACTAAGTCTGCATGAACAACACGTATCTGTCAGTACGATGCAGAACTTTGGCAAGCATGAGTGATACATCTGGAATGCTGTTTGAAACACATAAAAGTGCTGACGCGTTTCGCCACTGATCAGTGCTCTCGACAACCAGTGATTGCGCTAGGAGCTATCGTTGTGCAGCGCATTTGCGCGTTTTGTTTGAAACATGCTCGCCTGAAAAAATGCTTAATCCTTAACATTTTCCATTCTTTGTCCCTCATTGCCACAACCTCGTGACACTGAGAGAGACAATGAGCAAATCGCAAAGTACGATTTAGAACAGGGAATGTCGCGGGAGCCAACGTAAAACTGGCCCTGACGAAGACAAGTCCGCTTGTCGAAAAGTTGGCTCCCGCGACACTCCCTCTTCTAAATCGTACTTTGCGATTTGTTCATCGATTCAAGCATCCATCTTCCCCTGAGCTTTCTTCTAGTGAGAGAGACAAGGGTTATCTCTGAGATTTTAATTTTCAGCTCAGTGGCTGCGCTTTTCAGGCAATTGTTGTCATTAATGACACATGGTTACTAAGTATACGCATGTCTTCATGGTGGACCAAAAGTGTGTCCTGAGGTGTGAGCGTCGTTCTGTGATTGAATACCAGAACGAAAAGCTTGTTACGACGCTCGACACCTAATATTTCGCAAAATAAAAATGAACTATGTTCGTATCACGGTATGGAAACGTGATATGATCGCATAGATGGAAGGCTTGCTGTTGGAAAATAGCACTTACCACATCACATGCGGCAAACATTTTTGCTATCACGGCTTGGTACTTACGCCTCTGCCAGAAAAAATATTGAATTATCTGGCAAATATTTCGTTTATCATATCCGGGTCCTTCACAACAACGACGGGCACGTCACCAATGTAGAATCTGCAATAAAGAAATGATGAGAGAAACATCACGCATATTTGTCGAGACACCTCGAGTAAGACACAGTGAGAACACACTGAGACATGCCGAAAAGTGTGCTAGTCATGTATCGACTTGTTGCTTCGTTTCACTCGCAGAATTTTTAGTTATAGACAGCTACAATCTACATCAAGTCTAGGCACTTTTAAGCTGTTCTATAACAAAACATTTGTAATACTTTTCGATACACTATGGCCTGCTCTAATGTTGAATCTCTACGCAAACTGATTCTCAGCGTAAATAAATAATTTGTTCAGATCACAAGCCTAACGTGTCCTACAAATGTGCTGTGACTCCTCACAAATTGTAGATCTTGCGAGAATGCACATTATGCTTTTCAATCAAGATAACGTACCCAAATACATCACCATATTGCTTCAGCCAGCGTTCTAAGCTTTCAATTCGATTCTGGAACATGAGAAGTGGATGTATTAGAGAAAACTTTCTGGTCTCAACATGCAGAAAAGTTCTCACGACAGCATATTTTTTAGGCTCCTTTTCAGGAACCGAAAGTAACCCTTTAACTCTGTATTTATTGGCTAACGTCTTAAGGTTCTGCGTCTGGGACACTTCCCTCGGCGTGAAAGACGCCTTATTCCTGATCTTCGCTGGATTTCCCACCATACTTCAGCTTTCTCTGCAAGGCCTGAGTCACGCCAAATACGATCGACGAGGTAAAGCCTGCCTTGTCGGGTCGCGACCGTGTGAGGTGAAGTGCGAGTGCGAAATATGGTCGCATGACTACATTAATGCACATCAGACACCCCGAGAGAGAAGAGCCCTCTTATAGGTCTATACGTGATCGTATTGTTATGAAGGTAAGCGCTTCATTCCAATGGGACAAAAACTCTGGCAAACAAGTTGTGGATGTAAGGTTCGTGAGATATCCCAAAACTGATGTTCGTTACCACCGTTTCGCACTTCATAATTAAACATGAATCCAAGCCGTCCAAGCCGGCTTAAGCCTGTCCAGAGTATAGGCTATAGCTTTACGTTAGCTTAAACAAGTTTGCTTTAAAAGCTACCAATATCCAGATTGGGGATGTCAATGGCAATGCCATACGACGCGCAGAAGCACCACCGCTGCAAAGTCTAACTTCGCTTTAACAGTCGTCTTAAATACACGTCATGCGGATTTACAAGCGCAAATGGCCTTATGAATGCCTGGATAGTGTCTATGATGGAGGATTAGTTAATTTGAACGAGGAGTTCTTTCTTCCCAAAATCTAATATTTGTCGACAGGCCAGTCAGATACGACGTGCAAGGCGAGATAACAGAGTAGCGTGAAACGCCTTCATATAGTACCAAAGTCTTACTAGATGCGCGATCAGTACGGTGGAACAAGCAGCCATAAAATGAGCTACTCAGCAAAACACCACACGCACAATTCTTCCACGGCACCTCCTACCGAAAATGAAGCACCCAAGTCTAAGATAAAATTTCTCAACAAATTATAGGAAATTATCCTCTCTCAATGGTAAACGAGAATATTATACTGATACCTTTGCTTTATTTCTAACCATATTCGACAAAGGAAAGAGTTGGTCACATAGAAGAAATGTTGATATATACACGATTGTGAAAGCGTCAAACTGACGGTGTGCTAGCCATTCTACCTCGCTAAAGTTAGGTCACATCGGCTATCTCGTCAATTAACATAAGTGAAGCACGACAGTATACGGGATTTTGGCATCTATATAAGCGCTGAAAACGCTCAGGAGACCCATTTCTTTAGTAACATCCCTATTATGCGAGACACCTTCACAAAGTCACTCACGTCACTTTGGCGCCACATATGGTGAAAGGTCACCTTCGGCGTTGGCTGTTTTTCCAGCACAGCTGCAGCCGTAGACAGGGTTGTATACGATAGGCACGGGAATACAGGAAAGCTACAAATGCCCACCCGAAATTGAACACGAGCGCCACACTTTACAGAAGCGCTTAGTGTTTCGAACGCTGGTAGTGTTCGTAATGGTTTATGCGCAAGTTAGTTAGCATACGGGCACTTGCTGCTGCATCAGTATACAGTATTCGTTAATGTTATGGGGACATTCACTGTACTCATTGGTTTACAATATGCTGTTCTGCTTACCGGTCTCCAAAACTCGTCCGCATTTCCATTCAGCAGACTGCGAACTGGTGGCCCCGGTATACCTGTTCCATCGAAGGCCCGAAAGCACCTCTTTCGCTGCCTGCGGAATAAGATGAGCGCAAGTGCATGAGAAAATTGTAGAAAAAAAGCCAGTTTAGCGCCTCGAGGATCAAGAAACGGTGCTAGCGGCTGTATTTTACGCCTTACATATCTTTCGCATATGACTAGATTTGTGAATAAGTTGCGCAGAAGGACAGCGCTTGTGTTCAAGCTGAGTGAGAAAGTTTGGAACTCAGTTTTCTAACCTCCCTGGTGTGATCTATCACGCCTCCTGATGATAGCGGTATGAATGCATGTTGCTTACTGGGATTCATTTGATGGATTCGACAACTGCAAAATGAAAATATTAGCTACAGACATTCGAGGCACGCAGCAATATTTAAAAAAAGCAGCTGGTTCCGCCTGCAGATTATTCTGGGCATTCCACTTACCTCGCTGCTTAACATGTTAGTTTGCGCTAGTCGTGACGAACCTAAAACCCCGCTGCGGGTTGACATACCGCACGCTTCGTAAACAGGCATGGCTTTTTTTTTTTTTAAGACCGAGCAGGTTCGTCAAAGAGTGTTTTTCAGCTGGCATTGCCTTTTAGACTAGATGCCAGAATTTTCAGAATGCGCTCAATGGAATGCATTTCGCGGCTCTCTCCCGCAGTGTTTTGGCAGCAGCGATAAGGAAGAGGGAACGGCATAAGGAATGCGCGTAGGTAGAAGGGTGAAAAGAAAATTACGGAAAGCACGTGGATAGATACTGTCAGCCAGTCCCAGTGCAGGTGAAAAGAATGCGTATGTTCGTGACGAGAAAAAATTAATAGACCTGCTTGGCTTTCTCTTTGGCGATTTCTAATGACGAAATTCCTGACTTAGTAAAGATCTGACAACTATAGACATTCGTTCCAGACTTCACCAGAATATATGTCTAACGCCATAGACGGTATTTTGCTTCCACTGAAGTGCAGACAACGTATGGTATGTTACGGTCCCTTTTCGGTATTTGCCGCAACTATTCTCGCAGAGTTTACAGCTTCTTCTTATGAGTTTGGAGCACATTTAGGGACGAAATATGATTGGTATACGTTATTGCTGCCGCCGTTATTGTTCACGGGAAAATGGAAACGCGCTTAAACGGCGATCTTACGCGCGTCGGCCACAGTTCCGAACGCACACAATTAATGCTAATGTTATTGATGAGACCACCTTCGCGCCGGTGATATTATGCTTTCTTGCGCTGTTCAAATAATCTAGGTTATTAACTTAGGAACAGTGTTATGTGGTTGCCGGCGTGTCGCGGATACACAATCCGTGCACTGCGGCAGGGAGCAGTGGGAAAACATTGCGGAGCGATGGCAAAAAAAAAAGAAAAAGAAAAAGCAGCAACAATAAGTATAGAGAGGCTGAGATGATGCGGGTTTCGGTTTCCGGTGCCCCGAAGAACATGGCGGATGACGCTTACGGGGATGTTGACAGACGGCAATCTGCATTTTAAGTATCCCCTATGCAGCTTGACAACCATAAGCCACTTTTCTAAAAAATTTTGGATATTTCAGTCATTTTAACGTTCGCAAGAGCATGAGCTTATAAATTTTCTACGGAAAACAAACGAACCTCAGTCACGTTTCCCTTCAGCACTGAGGCGTGACATTTGTATTTGCTAAAACAGGTCTCAGTTGTAATTACCTTTGGAGGAAAGCCATGAAGGCTTTGCAATAAGGATATCAAATATTCTTAATAGTAATGCAACTTGGACTCAAATGATTCCTGGGGGCCCCTTGCACCATATATTAAATTTTTTCGAACAAACATGGTATGTGTGCTGGTGTCCACCCATAATTAGATGACGTCAGTTCTGTCACAAGAAAAATAATAAGGCGTTTAGCGTCTAAATGCTTTCCAGTGTTATTTGCATTAGTTTTGCTGACTGTGATTGATCTTTTGGCAACTTTGAGTGATTGCTTGGCTGAATATTATTGTCACTGTTTGCATTTTTTGTACACTCTCACCACTGTAACGCCTGTTGGATGTATGGGCAATGAAATAAATAAATAAATATATAAATAAATAAATAAATAAATAAATAAATAAATAAATAAATAAAATATAACCATGCTTCGAGGCACGGCTCAACGGAGGGCTCCGGAATAGCGACTAACTGTTGTTTTTTAACGTGCACTGATATTGTACAGTGTGCCGGCCTCTATCAGTTGGCTTCCATCGAAATGCGACGGACTCGACAGCGATCGAACGCTCGTATTTCGTTTGAGCGGCCGACCACTGTAGTATTAGAGCAGAAGCGGCGAGCACTGATATCAGGACACGTTTCAGCACAAAATTGAAATTAAAAACCGGTATAGAAAAAAAAAAGAAGCAAAGGGTGAAGCACTCGAACCTTTGCTCTCTCTTCCTTTCCGACCCGGCCTGTTTTTTCTCACTCAGTAACAAGTCCTGCGTAGACACAAATCTTGCAGCGTTTACATGTAGCATCGTACGGCACAGCAAAGTGGTTTGGGGCAACGTGTAAGCAACTTCCTTTACTCACGTCCACACAGAATCATGCATTCTCGCAAAGTTAGGAAGTTGTTGCCATTGCCTCCGCATCCACCATAAATGAACGTCCTACAGCGAGAGCTCAAGCGATTGAAATAATAGCGCGTGTCATTTCGGTTGTACTCGCCATATTCTGATCCATTGTAGCAGGCATCTGGCTTTCGAAAGACTGAAAAAAGAAATTTGTGACACAAATTGCGATGTTGCTATGTTTTGCACTTCAATTATTATATCTAGTTCATTGCCGTGACCATTCGTATAATATTGTTACCAAGCTTCCTGCTCGGCGAAAGGGCGCCATACTTCACGTGGCAGTGTGCGCAGATAAGTGACGAAGACGACGACTGGGCGACCGCTCGTGCTGTTGCTAGTTTTGCTGCTGTTCGTTCATCTTGGCTGCAACGGCCGCTACCTGTATAAATATAATCTGTAAATACATTCTTTCACCGTTCTTGCTGGTGAGCACTCTGTTCCTGCACGTGGCAACATGATAAGAAACGTTATGGTGGGCTCAAAAATAAAGACGATTGAAGAAAAATATTGGCAGATAACACGTGCAGCGGGAATCAAGGAGATGCGAAGCACGCATCAGGAACGTAAAATGGATCTGCGTTGTTGTCTCGCTATAGTGATTTTGGCACACATGAAGTGAAGTTAACGAAACGGCCGCGAAAGCACCAGGACTGTGGCATGTAACCATGCTGCTCATGACACGCATGCCATGATTCTCATCTTATGACCTGCCATTTACGTTAGTCATGCAGTCGTGTTGTGCCATAGGAATTTTGGTATACATCCCATTAACGAAACACGTGGCATGTAAATCATGCCGCTAATGACGTGCATGTCACGATTTTCATGTTCCTAGAACGTGTCACCCATGATCGTCATACGTTGTTTTCTTGCCATACCAATTTTGGTATATATCAAGTTAAGGAAACAGCTATAAGAGCACCAAGACTGTGGAATATAAATCATGCCGCTCATGACATGCGTGTCGTGATTTTCATGCTATGACCTGTCATTTATGTTCGTCATTCAGCCATGTGTTGCCGTACCACTTTTCGTATACATCCTATTGACAAAACGGGCAGGAGTGCACCAAGACCGTGGCATGTAAATCATGCCGCTCACGACATGCATCTCATAACTTTCATGTTATTACCTGTCGTTTATGATCGTCATGGAGTCATGTTGTACCGTACCAATTTTTTTATACATCCTATTAACGAAACGGCCAGGAGAGCACAAAGTCGTAGGCGGCTACACAGATTTATACGCGCAAATTCGCTGAAGTTCGCTAAGAAATGCTTCGCATTTAAAAAAGAAAAACCTAGCATCATGATTAGTTGAGGTGGGCAAGAGTGCGCGTGCACAGTGCGCGTCCATTTTTCCGGTGCACAGCGTCTCGTAAAGCTAAGCGTTTGTCCCTTGGTTTGTGCACTGCTGCACACCACGAGAGCATGCATTCTCTCATGGCGCGAAGCTATGCATAAACGCATAATGAAGCCTAGCAAAGTGATGAGATGGTGTCAAGCCGATGCCACTTTGCGTCTGGTCTCTTCGATAGTTCGATGGGAACGTCTTTACGCTGAGTTCGGTGGAAAACTTCGAGAAGCATTCGCTGGGCCTTGCATTTCATCGCGAGGCCGAACGCACGAAGGTACCTCACCAGAGCGTTTTACACTTTCACAAAACCTTCGTTCAGCTTTAACGGTTCTCAGGAGCATGTTTTTTGCCACGAACCACCAAGGAGCAAGAAGAACCAAGTCGGTATTGCAAGTCTTTTTGGAAATAGCTGGAGGAAGGTGGGAAATGGGGAGGGCAAACCTAATTCCAGAACCTGACGATGTGAAAAATGTTTAAAAATTAATACGTGCAGTAGTGATGAAAACAGGGAAAGTGCTTGCTGAAATAGGGAAGCATGAAAAATTTTTCTGAAGAATATCAAACATCATGTTGCGATCTAGTGTACAGGAAGCAGTTACTTTACTGTTCATGAGTTAAATATCGGGAAGTAGTGCAGCCGGAAATGCGAATACCTCCAGTATGGACAATCCCAACTTGATCAGTGGTATTTCTGTCGCGCATCTAGTACTGTCCTACTGTCCCGTTGGCTGGGAAGCACTATAAATTTATTGCGCAGAAATGAGCATCTCTGTTTGTCTCACACAAAACACAGTTTTGTGATGCCTAATTATGGTTCTTTTGCATTGTCAACTCGTGTTCCAAACTGCACGGGTAAAACATATTTGGTGACTCGCGTGACCCCTTCATTCAGTCATATGCACTTTCTCCTAGCCTTCTCAACCCTGTAACTGGGAAACGGATTGCTTAAAAACCAAGTGCAGAAAAAAAATTATTCACCCCTTGAACGAGGAGAAAATACATACGCAGAAACATATCCAAGTGCAATCGTTGCACAAGTCTATCTGAAACACAGCCCAAACATGGACGCCCCTGTGTTTTATTTCTACCCTTGCGCTTTCGACTAGGAAGAACATGCAGCAAATTCAGCGATTCAGCACAGAACACACATAAGGGCGGTATGAATAGGCAATCAGTTAACATTTTAACAAGAGACTAGCCCCCGGCTGACTCGCTCTGCACACCGTGGCTAGAACTTTCCGAGGCAAGTTCTACTTGTAAAATTCACAGGAGACAATTGCCAATGCGATAAAATTTAAGATATCGATATTTTTGTACGCACCAAGCTTGGAAACAGGGTCAGCAGCTGTAGAACAAAACAAAAGAAAAACGCGAGAGAAAAGAGTTAGGAAGTTGTAGCAACAGTTATTTTTTATTTTCATTTCAACAATATAATTTTTTTCATTTACGCTATTGATTGTATAAGCAGAATATAGTGAGTTCTTCAGTAATAGGCGACGTCGGACACCAGCAATTGACATGTTTTTCTGACAGAAAACAACAGTAATCATAACCAAGAAGGCTTGTCTACGTTTACGTTAGTGCATAAGAAAAAAACGACGTCGTGAGTAAGTTAGCAAGGACACTACCAACTCAGAGCGA
This sequence comes from Hyalomma asiaticum, assembly GCA_013339685.2. Classification (NCBI taxonomy): domain Eukaryota; kingdom Metazoa; phylum Arthropoda; class Arachnida; order Ixodida; family Ixodidae; genus Hyalomma; species Hyalomma asiaticum. Next base: position 15,217 of record JABSTT010004125.1, on the reverse strand, counting down.
GTTAAATTATAAACAGAGCGACAGAAGGGCGCTAGCACTATTCTGCATTGTGCACTGAACAGGCTTTAGTATTATCATTGGTTAGGTCATCCTAGTTTCAATACCTACGTCTACAGCCTGTTCTATAGTTCTTTCTGAACCGATGATTCACATGACGCACGTGGAGGTTTGTCGATGCTTGACGCATAACCAACAAAGCACGTCTATGCGTGCAACTTTTTGCTCGAGATTATCTCGCTAGTGAAACAACTCTGACGTATTTTATTGCAACTTAGACCGAACCAGTATATTATTAACGAGTACGATTAATAGTGAATGCAAAAGCGTACCCCACACGAGATAGAGGCCACAAAGAAGAGGAAAAAGAGCCAAGTAGTGCACGTTCAACATTTCCGAGGTTCTCTCCGAGGAAACAGCGGCGACTGAGAAGGTGCAGCCACGACATCGTAATGGCTCTGATGGTGCATATTGGGAGTGTTTATACGAGGTTGCTGCGATACATGTTCGATGTAAGCAAGAGAATAATAGTTTGCGTCTTTTCCCCTTTTGCGCAAAGCCTTTTGTTCATGCAAAGTACGGAAGTGCCCAAGCTGTGGTCTATGTATAGGCATTTACTTTTGTACCTATTTGTATACTTTGAAGAAGTGTACGACGGTACTATAGGGATTGCATGAGACAAATGCTCCTCGATACAGTCACAACAGAAGGCTACAAGGCGGATTCCCATTGTTTTGGGCCATGCAGATGGCAATTCCTCGTCTACGTGCCCACAAGATATATATATATATATATATATATACGAATGAAAATCGATGGATCCAGTGCACTAGGTGTTTGAGGGAGAGGGTAACAAACGTTCGAAACACAACTTTTAGCATCTTTCCGCCAGGTGGGCCTGCCTTCGCCAGAGTATATATATATTGCCAGTCTTGCACTCGACCCACTACATGCAGGTGGCGGAAGCCCTCACTCGCCTTACACACGCCGACACTCCATTTATCAGGGGTAATGAGCAACAGGAGGCCTTTGCTGAACTACTACCGCGAATGCAATCAGTACCCATTCTCGCCCATTTTGACGATGATGCCGATACCGAGGTGCACACCGAGGCCAGTAACGTTTGCCTTGGCACAGGGCTTGTCCAGCGTCAGGATGAACTGGAACGAGTCATAGCGTAGGCCAGCCGCTCACTATCCCGTGCCCAGGCGAATTATTCGGCTACGGAGAAAGAGCGTCTCGCGGTCGTGTGGACGATTACGAAGTTTCGCCCCTACTTTTATGGTCGTCCTTTCAAAGTAGTGACGGACCACCACGCACTTTGTTGGTTGGCAAGCATGCGCGACAGTCAGGGACGACGTTACCTCGGGGCAGACTAACTGTACATTAAACGTATACCCGTACGTGCAAAGTTAGAAGCTCTTTGTCCCTTTTAAGAAAACCAGCGGGAGATCGCTTCCTGAGCTGGGAAACACCGACTTGCTGCCTTCCTACGCGAGCCCCAGCCAGGTTCTTGAAATACGGGGGTACGGTGCATCGGGTCAGCAATGCAGGTGCAGACAGTAGGGCATCGTTTCGCGGGCACTGGACACATGCGGTCAGTACGCTATTGCGTTGTCGGCAGCCCGTATGCACCGAAGTAGACGACTAATGCATAGCTTTGTTATGATCGGCAAAGCAAGGACCCGCGCGTCTCGGACGCTAATGGCCTGTCAATCAGGAGAGATAGAGATGGTGAACTGCGAGAGGGATATTTTTGGGCGGAGCCAGAAATGCAATCCTGGAGTAATCGTCTCTATAAACACGCCCCGATTCTGCAGACAGCGAATACGGGGAAACAAGAGTGTATTTAAGCGTGGAGTATTAAGGGGCATAGGGTTCTAGTCGCTTGCCTGACATGGCATAGAAGCCGATCATCACGTATCCCTCCTAGAAGTTGTTAGCGTGGCTTTGTAACGGCTGGCCACTCAGCCGTAGCATTTCGTCTAGTTGAGATGCGCGCTTACCGTCTGCAACGTAGGCATCGGGACTTCGTCTCGAGTTAGCAGAGCCTGCTCGAGATATCCTTCGAGAAGTAGCTCCCCGCAAACACAAGCACAGCAATTCCGTCGACATTGAAGCTGTACCAGAAATACGGACTTCTCGCACCAGAATGCCGAAGACCCTTCAACTCTGCCTGTCATCACCACATATGATACTATCTGTTTATACCCCAGAACTCTCTGCCTGAGCTTTCATACCTTTTGTAGATTAGATACCTACATTATTCACACTGCCGTACTTACTGTTTCTTAGTTGTTTATTTTTCTTAGTTTGTGACGTTCGCGTGCTAGTATTTCGTAAAGCTCTTTCATCGCTAGTAATTGCATAATTGTTAGTTCGAGTGAAGTGTTGTTTACCTTGTATTATTCATGCTACCCTATCTCTAGAGAGTAAAATTTCTTTTTTTTTTGCTTTCCCAAACACGACTTCGATACTTTCACTGTGTCTGCTTGCGTACCGAACGAACGAAATTGCGGTTATTCCCTTCCCCGACTTCGCTCCGGTGACGCTTGAAATGCCGCTCTGTAACAGCGACCCTTCAGCACGACTAGCACAGTGGTGCTTGCGGCTAAAAAATTTGACGTCACCATCGTTTATAACTCTGGCCGTATGCACGAAGACGCTGATACATTGTCACGCGCACCTGTTCATCCGGGCAGTCCGGAAGCTGAGGGCAATGACGGTTTCCTTGGCGCCATTAGCTCATCGTACATGATCAGATGGCAGTGAGACGACGCGCATATTCGATTGATAATCGATCACCCCGAAAGCAGCGGAACCGCCATACCACGCGATCTGTCCCACTTGATGGCTTCGTTCCGTCTGCGAGACAACGTACTAAACAAGTAGAACGCCCGTTTGAACAGCAGTGCTTAACTCTTAGTGGCTCCAAGACACATGCGAGAAGAAGTCGTCTTTGCTTGCAACGACGAGTCTACATCTGGCCATTTAGGCTTTTCAAGAACACTCGCCAGCGTAAGCGAGATGTGCCATTCGCCCGGGTTTTCGGCCAGCGTCAAACAATACGCGAAAAGCTGTCGTGAATACCAGTGCCGAAAGACATCTTTTCTTAATCCGACCGGCTTACTTCCATCAATTGAGCCTCCTCGCACGCCGTTGGACCAAGTGGGCATAGACATTGTCGGACTTGTGTCCTCTGTCTGCCGACGGCAACAAGTGGGCGATCGTCGCGACTGATCATTTAACGCGCTATGCTGAGACGCAGGCGATACCACGAGCCACAGCTTCTGAGGTAGCACAATTCTTCATACGCCATACGCCTCATCGTATTGCTGCCCGGTGCTCCCTCCACTGTGATCACCGACAGAGGGACAGCATTCACAGCGCAGCTGATGGACGAAGTTTTTTTTTTTTTAACTTAGTAACACCAGACATCGGAAACGACAGCGTACCACCCGGAGACCAGCGGACTTAGTGAGCGACTGAACAAGACTCTCACAGACATGATCTCAATATACACTGGCATCGAACAGAAATCATGGGACCGGATATGGGACCAAAACATGGGACTCTCGATATCTGTTTTCCCTTTGCTTACGACTGTGTCGTAGCATCGAGGACAGACAGACAGACAGACAATGAACTTTAATTAATCCTGAGGAGCTACGTAAGGACTCCCTAGCGGGAGGCCGTTGTAACCGCTGGCCGCACCCACGTGGAGGAAAGAACGCCATGACGCTCCGCCCTTTCGTGGGCCCTCTGGATAGCCTGGGCTTGCTTTTGGAGCACCGTGCTTGTGATGGCCTCCTCCCATTCAGCTTCGCTGGAGAGAACGTCGTTAGGCAACGCGGGACATCGCCAGAGCATGTGAGCCATAGAACAAAAAGTTTCACTGCAGTCGGGACAGCCAGGGTCCACGTCCGAGTACAGCTTACTGAGGAAGCCCCGGGACGGGAAAGAGCCCGTCTGCAACATTCGTAGAGTAACTGACTGACCTCTGCTGAGCTTCGGATGAGGAGCATCGAGGAGATGCTGTTTTTTTTCTCAAGGGGGGATAATGCCACGTGCATGTAATGGGTCGAGTGCAAGACGGCCGCCATACAAAACGAAGGAAAGAAGACAGCGTGCTGCTTCCCCCATCGAGAGCTAGCCCCGACGGACGCGTCTTACCGAAGCTAGCCCCTCAGCTACGAATAAAGCCCCCATGTACGTCTGAAAGCTCATGACAATATATATATATATATATATATATATATATATAAAACGAAAGGGCTTCATTGTCTGTTTGCTGATTAAGTTGTTATATATATATATATATATATATATATATATATATATATATATATATATCCAGTAAATGTGTCTGCGGATCCAGACGAATATGAGCAGTTTTGCACGTTCGTCCACGTTCTTGCACGTTCGTCCGTTTCTTCAAAACTGCTTATATATATATATATATATATATATATATATATATATATATATATATATATATATAACGACTGGCTCTTCATATATATATATATATATATATATATATATGAAGAGCCAGTCGTATGCCTAACCTATACATATACAGGCTAAGCATACGACTGGCTCTTCATCTCTACACATCATCATCACTTGTACATTTTGCCCCATCTCCACAGATCATTATCAGGCAATCGGCTCGCTCTTCATCTTCGTCGTCGTAGCTCTAGCTCGGCTACAATAAAAGCATTTCCTCATTTCCTCAGAAGTGATTGGAGGTGCTTTCTGTTTCCGAAGACCTCTCGCACGTCCTCACTGGTGCTCAGCTCTGGCCACCGTCTACCACCTTCAGACATGCAAGTTTCCGAGAACCTTGGCGATTCCCATGCCAGCACCTTACTGCCGCCTACGCAACCCGTATTCGACATGGACAGCTGCCAGGCGAATCCGCCAATCTTCGCTCGTCTACGGGGCGATGACGTCTTCAAAACCACGACCTTGTCAGCGACTTCAACAGGTGGAATAATTCGAAAAATTTACGCAACGTCGCCTTCTAACTATGCGACATCGCAAAAGCTTGGTTATGGAACCATGAGCCCAATATTCCTGACTGGTCGACGTTCACGCAACAGTTGCGTCAAATTTTCGGTGCTCCCGCTTCTCATGCTGAAGTTGCGAAAAAGCTCAGTGAGTGTACTCGAGCCCACAGAGAATAGTACACCGCGTACATCGAGAATGTTCTTGCATTGTGCAAGTGTGTAGACGCCTCCATGCCCCAAGCAGACCGAATATGCCACATTGTTAAAAGCACAAACACCGTCGCTTTTAACGCCCTTGCCACACAAAACCCAGGAACCATTCAGGAGGTCATAACCACTTGCCAGCGACTCCAGGAGCTTCAGTCTTCTAAGGTTATGCACCGATACACCTGAAATTCGTCTCCCTTCGGTCATGGACTTGCGCAACCTGATATGTGACATCGTTCGTGAAGAGTTTCACGGCCAGTCCTCTTCATGCGCTCCAGCATGTAGTGTTCCTTCTGGGTCCACCACGTTACGAGACATCGTCAAACAAGAAATAGCATCGGCATCGCGTCTCATGTGTTCTGACAACTGTTTCATTCACCAGATGGCGAACTATGATGACATCGCGCTGCTACATCCGGAGACCCCCGCCTCTTCCAACGTCAGGAAGCGTCAACAGAACGTCAGGAGAACGCGCCCCTGTGGCGTCGTTGTCGCTGCCGGTGCGCCCTCAACGCTTCGCGTCATGCTCGACCGATTTGTTTCTACTATGGCTATCGAGGGCGAATCTCCCGCTTTTGCCGCCGACATCAATATGACGAGCAACGAGGGTACGTTCCAGAAGAACGCACAGAAACTCGCCCAGAAAGGTGCTACCAGTGAACGCGTCCTACCGCTCTTCTTTTGACTGCTCACCATCACCGCCCTACCCTACTTATATGCGCGCCAATCCTCAAAATTTTCGTCGTAGGTCGCCGTCTCCGTGCCGTCGTTCAGTCTCGCCTCTCAAGCCTGCCTCCCATGTCGCGAACGCCCACTCGGAAAGCTCCCCGATGCGGTTGTAGGAGGGGAAACTACATTCACTGGACAGCCAAGAATTCCTCCGGACAGACCATCGAACTTGGTAGTAGTGCTTGCTGAAGGCATACGCTCAGAGGCTCTCGTTGACACAGGTACTGCTCTTTCGATTATTCGTGCCGACTTTTGTTGCCGCCTCCGGAAAGTGGCTACGCCATACTGTGGCCCTCCTCTGCAAGGAGCGACCAACGCTGTCATTCACCCAACTGCACAATGCACTGTTCGTGTCTTGACAGGTGGCATACGTCACCACATCATTTTCGCAATATTTCGGGAGTGGCCACATGCCCTCATTATTGGATGGGACTTATTGTCTTCTTCAACAGCATCTATTTATTGTCATCAGCGCCTTATGCAATTGAATGGCACAGGCTCCTCTCTTGAAGAGGTGCGTCTCGTTGTCTCCTCAGACTACGTGATCTGGGCATCTAGAGAAGCAAATTATAGGCGTGAAATGCAGTACCATTGCAGATGGCGACGTGCTTATTTCCCCCAATGGACGTACTCTTTCTGGAGGAATTGTGATTGCTCCTGGACTCATTTGCTTCTCTGGGGGCTGGGCATTTTTACAGCCCTGAATCAGACTCCCGGACGTCAACTGCTGCCCCGAGGCTCGACTATCACTTCTACTGTCGATATACATCTCATCGGAATTGTTGCCTTTTCGACCTTACCACCCTAGTCTAAGTCGCCTCCACTCACGGGCTCTTCAGCACCATTCTCGGCAACCATCATTGCTGAACTCACACATGCCAAGAGACAAGATATGCTTGGCGTGTTCTGTAAACACCATTCCTTGTTTGACGTAAATTCACCCGTACTCAGTATGACTACAGCCGCGACTCACCGTATACAGAGTGACAGCTTCCGTATTCACCGGCGCCCATATCGCGTGTCCCGTACAGAGCGAAAAATCATTGAAGAGAACGCGTCAGATATGCTTTGACGGAATATCATACGTCCCTCTTCAATTCCTTGGTCCTCACCAGTTCTAGTGTAGGAGGAAGACGGTTTAGTGCGTTTTTTGCGACGATTACCGTACATTGAACAAAATCACACGCAAGGATGCTTACCCTCTGCGACGTACTGACGACGCAATATACTCTTCACAGAGCGCCGAATATTTTTCTAGCCCCTACCTCAAATCAGGCTATCGGAAGATACCGATGTAAGAATCTGACAAGGAAACAACCGCCTTTGCCATTCCAGGTGGGCTTTATGACCTTAACGTGATGGCTTTTGGGCTCTGTAATGCACCTGCCACATTTGAACGTATGGTAGATATGTATTGCGCGGGTTGAAGTAGAAGACATGTCTGTGTTATCTTGATGATATAGTCGTGTTTCGAACCATGTTCTCTCAACATCTCGAACGCCTTCACCAAGTGCTCGCCTGTCTCGCACGCGCTGGGCTACAGCTCAATACCACGAAGTGCACTTTCGCGAGCAAGACCATCAAGGTTGTGGGGCCCTTAACAAAAAAGGAAAAGAAGCTTGCCACCGCCCTGAAGTTTCCGCGCCCTGCCTGTGAAAAAGACCTGCGTAGTTTCCTCGGACTTGCTTCCTACTTCCGCCGATTCATACGCAAATTTGCTGTGCTTTTCCCTCCCCTCCATCAGCCCTCGGACGTGAAACATCCTTCGTTTGGTTTGGAAATTGTGAAAGTGCTTTCGTGGCTTTGAAACATGCCCTGACGTCCGACCCGGCGTTATGCCACTTTGATCCGAACGCACCAACTATCCTCCACACTGACGCAACAAGTCATGGTCTCAGTGCCCTTCTCCTGCAACGTGACAACAGCTCTCGTGAACGAGTTGTCGCTAACGCTAGACGCACACTGACCCCTGCGGATTGAAATTACACCATCACCGAGATGGAGTGCCTCGCTGCTCTTTGGAGCGGGCAGAATTTCGCCCACATCTCCATGGCCGTCGCTTTATTCTCCTTACCGACCACAACGCCACAACGCTCTTTGCTGGCTTTGATCGCTAAAGTTCTCGGGTTGCCTTGGGCTGTGGGTGCTTCGTTTGATTGATTGATTGATTGATTGTGGTTCGTTTAGGAAAGGACGCTAATTTCTGCAGCCCATGTAGGGAGCACGGCTAAGCATCCTTGGGGGAGGGGGAAAGGGAGTGAAAGAGATAGAGTGGGGAGGCCGTAGTGGAGGGCTCCGGAAATTTAGACCACCTGGGGTTCTTTAACGTGCACTGACAACGCACAGTACACGGGCCTCTGGCATTTTCGCCTCCATCGAAAATGCGACCGCCGCGGCCGGGATCGAACCCGCGTATTTTGGGTTGCAGCCGAGCACCGTACCCACTACACCACCGCGGCGGACTTCGTTTACAGGAGTATGATTTGGAGCTAGCCTGCAGGTCCGGAAAACAGCACCAGGACGCCAATGCTCTCTCTCGGTACCCTTGGCCAAGAATGATGAATTGACATCCCCTCTCCATGCTTAAGTACAGCACGTGCCCCCTACGTCGGCTTCACCCACCTCGACGCTAAATTCGCTGAAGCCACAACGGTCATCTGTTCTTGTGTCTCACCAACGTGTGGACCCCAACCGCAGAAGTTGTAGGATGCCTGGACGATTCTTCTTTACCTCCCAACGACCGACTTCGTCGACAACATACAGAGTTAAGGCCTCACAAATGGGCTTTAGAACGCTACGTGTATCATGTCGATGGCAACAAATGGGTCCCCGTCTTACCTTTTTCCCTGCAGCGGGAGGTGCTCGAAGCTTTTCAAGAAGACCCGACTGCAGGTCCTCTCGGCTACCACAAGACTTACGAGAGAATATGAAGTCGATGTTCCTGGCGTGGTCTCTCTACAGCCGTTGCTAACATACGTTGCATCCTGCGTCCGTTGATAGAGCCGCAAGCGACCCCAACTACTACTGCTTCGGGCCTCTTGCAGCATCTTCCTTGTCCCGCTTCGCCTTTCGAAGTCGTTGGCATAGACTTGTACAGCCCTCTTCCGAAGACTCCTACTGGCAACCGCTGGATTGTCACGGCCGTTGACGATCTCACGCGCTACGCTGCGATAGCATGGCTGCAAACTGGCACTGCCGCGCAAGTCGCCGATTTCATCCTACGTAACATCTTTTGCGTTATGGCGCTCCACTCGTTGGCCTCAGTGACCGCAGCAAATCTCTTCTCTCATCCGTTCTCGCTGAAGACCTGCGTACCTCACACACCATTCACAAAACTAGGTCGAGTTATCACCCGCAGACCAACGGCCTGACAGAGCGTTTCCACCGTACTCTCTTGGACATGCTCGCAATGCACGCTGCCCCAGACCACACAAACTGTGATGCAATCCTCCCGTTCGTAACATTTGCCTACAACATGACTACGTAACACACCACTGGCTTTTCTCCATTCTTCCTCGTCTGTGTCCGCTCACCAAGTTTTGCTCTAGATGTATAATTTCTATTGACTTCCACACCCTGAGAAGCTCCTTTCTAGGAATCACGGAAGAATTTCTCACTCGGCTTGCGGACTGCCGTCGCCTCGCCCGCATCAACACCGGAATTTCTGAGGATGTACTGAAGTGCGCTATGCCTCTGGTCACCGTGCTGTGACACTTTGTCATGGCAATGAGGTGCTTCTTTGGACTCCCGTGCCCGCTACAGACTTATGTGAAAAATTAACCAGTCGTTTTATTGGACCTTACTCAGTCAATGAACAGACATAACCGGGCAATTACCGGCCCTGGCGGCCCCATCTGACCATCGTTTCTGAGGGATAGAAATCGTGCACGAAATCGTGAAAATAATATATAAAGGTGGGAACTGTGCTTGAACATCGTAACAAAAAGTGCCACGCCCCATTTTGAAAAACTGTTCAGCGACTTATCGAATTTTGCCATCCGGTGTGCACTCTTCAGCTTTGGGTCAGCAATAAAAATTCGACGACGACACTGTAGTCTCAGCAAAATTCGCAGACTTGTGTTCATATCCAACAGCTGTTACAGTTGGGATGGGCACTGTCTTCGGAGGTACACTCGCCAAGGAGTCGCGCAATCAACTTGAATGATGGATAAACGCGGTACATTCGCCGACACGCGAAGACAGACTGCGCGCACCCGTTGAAACTCGCTCGTGCCCCTTGTTTGTTTTCACATCACGCACTACTTATGTGTTCCGAGTGCAGCGTTCGCCCTCTCAAGACTTTCCAAGCCGCGGCCGCGCTCCTGCAGATTCTTCAGGCTAGCTGAAGCAGATGCTTGGGGCAGCTGCTACAGAGTATGCAATCAAAACAATGCAAGAATCACACTGCGCTATTTTTGTGCAATCTCCTTGTGGTGCGTCGTTATGGCACTGTTTTCGTTTCAGTCTCTGGCAGTTTCACGCCTAGGTTATGGTGTTCAATATATGATAATTCAGAAACTGTACCGACGCGTATGATCCGGAATCGAGACAAGACTTTCGCTGATCTATTTATTCAAAATCTAGGGAAGACGAGGACGAAGCTTCTCTGATGCCGAACGTTTTACTATCGAGCTCCCGAGTGCTTCCCCTTTATTTTAATTTTCGTTACTGCTGACCGTAACCAGTTCGCTTCCTGTGGCAAGTCATCCCTGCACGGGTCCCCCTGGCGCGGCAGCCTCTTCGGCACCCGCCTCCAGGAAGCGAAACGGCGACGGAAGCAACACGACAGCGGCGACACCATGATTTACTCCTACGAGAGCGCATCGTCTGACGATGGCTTCCAACTTGTAATGAGCTGCAGAGCCAAGAGAAGACTCCTGAGGGTGTCACCACTTTCAAGTGAGTCCGCCGCAATGACTAATAGAACGCCTGAGCCATTCACAATTCTTTTTGTGTCGGTGCTCGGAACAAGTATGATTAGGCACTTGAACAGACAAAGAGTATCCATGTATCTAGAGGCGCTCTTTCCAAACAAAATACGGGACATTAGGGTCAACACCCGTAGGAACATCCTTGCTATAGATGTTGAACATGTGGCCGCTTTAGAGACTTTGCGCCAAGTCACTGACCTAGAGGGCGTCCAGCTCCGCTCCTATGTTCCACCTGACAAGGACGTCATTACCGGTTTGATATACGACGTAGGCGTGGCCATTTCAGACCCTGACTTGCCAATACTTATTAAAACGGTCACAGAAAAAGCTGTTGTTACGCACGTTTCCCGCATTGGTAAGTCGCGCTGCGTGAAGGTGACTTTCAATGGCGAATCTCTTCCGCCATATGTAAAGGTTGGCCATTTTCTCCATACGGTTCGTCCCTTCGTGCCAAAGCCGCTTCCGCAGCATATGCACGAACCTTGGCCATGTAAGCAGTGTGTGCCGAAACGCAACGACTTCCTCCCGTTGCTGCGCTCCTCATTTAACTGACAGCTGCAATACTGCCACTCTGAGGTTCGCTAACTGCTCTGGGCATCATGATGCCTCTTCAAAAGAGTGTCCCCAAATTCAAGAAGAAAAAACAATAATAAAGCAGATGGTGGGGGACCGCTCGTCGTACCGAGAAGCTGCCATCGTTATCCGGAAGCAGCACCGGGGACGCTCCTGTCGACGACGTTCGTCAAAGACTGCTACAGGCTCGGCTACACGCTTGCCATGTCCATCTTTTCCACCTCCTGTGCCGCCTAGGCCGAGAACACACGATATCGAAGCTAAAGACGCCAGTGATAAGGATCCTGTGAAGAAGCTGACGACAGATTCTGCACTGAGCGTCTCTGGGTGCCAGTCATCCTCTGAGCTTCAAGGCACTGCAGCACTAAACCTATCAGATCAAGCGTCAGAAGTAGACCGGGAGGTCGCCCTCGTTATACGACCTCTGATGGATGCTCTGTACACGTTTATCCGCAATATTGAGACACCGTCTGCACAAAGTGCCTTGCAGACACTGGACGCGATGCGTCCGTTGTTTGCATACCGTTAGTGGGCCCACTGAATTAATTTTCAACAGAAGCACCAGTTTCCCCTACAAATACAAGAGACCATCATATCTTGTTGGCCATCGAACACCGGAGAATTCTCATGCCCTTCGGCTGTCATCCTGATCTACCACTTAAATTGAACTATTGAATAAGAATACCTTCAAAAACTGATCCACACTGAGGTTTTCTGCTACTACGTTCCGTGGACTGTTCGACGTGTGATTTACGCCATGCGGTTGCTTGCGTCGTCGTAAACCTCGCATGCGTTCCTCATCTGATGTCTGACGCCTTGCCTGGGATACATGCCTCAAGGCCAGAACCTACATTCTATTGACAGCAGCCAAAGACTTGTAACAGTGTGCCCTCTCGGATGGGGCGGCACTCTACTTTTTCTCTCCCCTATCTTTTTGTATCCATACTGGACTAATTAACCGTCGTTGAAAATGGACAAACAACTTCCATAACGTCAGCATCGCTGCAGTATTCTTTATTAGTTTTTTTTTTGCTCTCTATCTTCCAAATCTTTCCCTCCCCTTCCCCCTTCTGAAATGCTGGGTAGCCTACCGGGCTCAGCCAAGGTTAACCTCCCGGCCTTTCTTCTTCCTTCCTCCTCCTCCTCGTCAGAATCTTGCACTGCAGACAGGTGAAGATAGTAGTGTTTACTGCCTGCGTAATAGATGGCCAAAACAGTTGTGCGTATTGTTGTGGTGGAAGGGCTACGGTGCTCTGACGTGCGTATCATGAACTCCGTGGTTTGAAGTATTCTTAAACAACCGAGCAAACTTGTACAAACGCGTGCCGGATCTTATCATAACAATGTATCGTTTATTACATTGCTCTGACAGTTGTTAACACAAATAACAAGCGTAACTGATCATACAGAAGAGCCATCGTCACAGCTGCTGGTGCATTAGATTTATTGCGTTGTTTACCAAGTGGGGAGCAGCCCCTGTAGCCCAGAAGCAGCGTGCTTGACCTGCATTTCGAGGGCCCTGGTTCGATAGCCGCCTACCGCTTCGCTTGTTAGGGTAGCTTGGGATATTGCATCGCGTTCGTATGCGTCTGTGCCTTTGTAATGCTTAAGTTTTAATCCCATGCCACGACAAATGGTATACGTTTGTTTTTGTCAAGTGTGTTCCAATGATGTTAAATGTCCATTTTTGTTGGCTCGAGACTGACGTGGGCTGTCTCAAAACTCAAACAGCTTCATGAGAGACGCAGTAGCGGAGGGCTCCGGAAATTTTGACCATCTAGGGACGTTTAACTGACAGCTGCAATACTGCCACTCTGAGGTTCGCTAACTGCTCTGGGCATCATGATGCCTCTTCAAAAGAGTGTCCCCAAATTCAAGAAGAAAAACATAATAAAGCAGATGGTGGGGGACCGCTCGTCGTACCGAGAAGCTGCCATCGTTATCCGGAAGCAGCACCGGGGACGCTCCTGTCGACGACGTTCGTCAAAGACTGCTACAGGCTCGGCTACACGCTTGCCATGTCCATCTTTTCCACCTCCTGTGCCGCCTAGGCCGAGAACACACGATATCGAAGCTAAAGACGCCAGTGATAAGGATCCTGTGAAGAAGCTGACGACAGATTCTGCACTGAGCGTCTCTGGGTGCCAGTCATCCTCTGAGCTTCAAGGCACTGCAGCACTAAACCTATCAGATCAAGCGTCAGAAGTAGACCGGGAGGTCGCCCTCGTTATACGACCTCTGATGGATGCTCTGTACACGTTTATCCGCAATATTGAGACACCGTCTGCACAAAGTGCCTTGAAGACACTGGACGCGATGCGTCCGTTGTTTGCATACCGTTAGTGGGCCCACTGAATTAATTTCAACAGAAGCACCAGTTTCCCCTACAAATACAAGAGACCATCATATCTTGTTGGCCATCGAACACCGGAGAATTCTCATGCCTTCGGCTGTCATCCTGATCTACCACTTAAATTGAACTATTGAATAAGAATACCTTCAAAAACTGATCCACACTGAGGTTTTCTGCTACTACGTTCCGTGGACTGTTCGACGTGTGATTTACGCCATGCGGTTGCTTGCGTCGTCGTAAACCTCGCATGCGTTCCTCATCTGATGTCTGACGCCTTGCCTGGGATACATGCCTCAAGGCCAGAACCTACATTCTATTGACAGCAGCCAAGACTTGTAACAGTGTGCCCTCCTCGGATGGGGCGGCACTCTACTTTTTCTCTCCCCTATCTTTTTGTATCCATACTGGACTAATTACCGTCGTTGAAAATGGACAAACAACTTCCATAACGTCAGCATCGCTGCAGTATTCTTTATTAGTTTTTTTTTTGCTCTCTATCTTCCAAATCTTCCCTCCCCTTCCCCTTTCTGAAATGCTGGGTAGCCTACCGGCTCAGCCAAGGTTAACCTCCCGGCCTTTCTTCTTCCTTCCTCCTCCTCCTCGTCAGAATCTTGCACTGCAGACAGGTGAAGATAGTAGTGTTTACTGCCTGCGTAATATGGCCAAAACAGTTGTGCGTATTGTTGTGGTGGAAGGGCTACGGTGCTCTGACGTGCGTATCATGAACTCCGTGGTTTGAAGTATTCTTAAACAACCGAGCAAACTTGTACAAACGCGTGCCGGATCTTATCATAACAATGTATCGTTATTTACATTGCTCTGACAGTTGTTAAACAAATAACAAGCGTAACTGATCATACAGAAGAGCCATCGTCACAGCTGCTGGTGCATTAGATTTATTGCGTTGTTTACCAGTGGGGAGCAGCCCCTGTAGCCCAGAAGCAGCGTGCTTGACCTGCATTTCGAGGGCCCTGTTCGATAGCCGCCTACCGCTTCGCTTGTTAGGGTAGCTTGGGATATTGCATCGCGTTCGTATGCGTCTGTGCCTTTGTAATGCTTAAGTTTAATCCCATGCCACGACAAATGGTATACGTTTGTTTTTGTCAAGTGTGTTCCAATGATGTTAAATGTCCATTTTGTTGGCTCGAGACTGACGTGGGCTGTCTCAAAACTCAAACAGTTCATGAGAGACGCAGTAGCGGAGGGCCCGGAAATTTTGACCATCTAGGGACGTTTAACGTGCACTGACATAGCACAGCACACGGGCTTACATTTCACAGCCAGTGGAATGCAGCTGCCACGGCAGGGATTCAATACGGTAACATTCTTATCACAAGACGAGTGACATAGCCACTAAACCACCATGGCGGGGCGAGAGAACCGAGGCGTCTCGAAGTTCTGACACCAGACGCCGT
>JABSTT010004124.1:0-24045 GCA_013339685.2 Hyalomma asiaticum | reverse complement strand
GACGCCGTGTGCTCTCTGCATTCATCGGCGGCACTGCGTTTGGACAGGGTCCTACCTTCGGCACAGCGGTTGAGGTATTCAGTCGCCACAACGATGCATTTATTGCCGGAAGTTGACGTCGGGAACGATTGGCTGGAATGGTTGTCGAGATGGTTCGATGGGCTGCAGAAGCCCGCTAGTCGGCGCATCTTGCATCGCTGACCATCTGCAAGTCCTTACTTAATGGGTGACGTCGGCAGTGAGGCCCGGCGAGGCCAGTGGTACTTGTATCCCCGGGGGTGTGCTCGAGAAACCAGTGTCCGGTCGCTGTGAAACGCTTATTGAACCCCCGGGCTTACGTAACGCTAGAGACACTAAGACGAGGTGATCAGCTCGGAGTGACGAGAATTTCTTCTGGAAAACGTAGTTTTGCTGGGAAAACGACGACAGTCCTCGCCGGAATACCTTCGGCACAACGACGGTCTTGCCTTCCAAGTAGTCCATGAGCCTCTTGAGATTTGGGTCAGCCTGTTCCGCGGCACTTATGGACCCTGAAAAGAAGTCACCGTTCTGGTCACCCTGCGGCGCCGGGTCGAGGGGGGGCGCGAGACAAGAAGTCGGCTTTGGAGTGTCTGCTCTTGTAGGCGACGGCGATGCCGAATTCTTGAAGTCTGAGATTCTGTCGTGCCAAAAGTCCAGATGGATCTTTCAAGTTAGCTAGGCAACACAAGGCGTGATGGTGGCTCACAACATTGAAGGACCTGCCTTACATGTGGGGGTGGAAGTTTGCTGCAGCGCACGCGATGACCAGGCACGCCTTTTCTGTCCGTCTTCCAAGAATGACCGGCTAGCGGAACTCATAACCGTTTCAGGTCGGTCGGCCTTCTGCACAACGACAGCGCCGAGCCATCCACTGTTTTCTTCGGCGTGGATTTGCGTATTTTCTTCTTTGCAAAATTGTGAAAGTATTGTCGGCTAGTGTAGGTGTCGCTTAAATTTTTCGAATGCTTCGACTTGCGGCGTTTTGCACATTAAATTGACGTCTGCTATTGTCAGGTATATGTGAGGTTCTGCGATCCGTGGAAAGTCTTTCACGAAGCGTCAATAACAGGCACATAGTCTAAGAAATCTACGCCCTGTTTTCTTGTCGCCGGTTGGTGGAAAGTCGGTGGTCACCGCTGTTATCTGCGGGTCAAAGCGTACTCCGCACTTGTTATTAACGTGGCCCAGAAACAAGAGCTCCTCGAGTGCAAAAGAATGGATCGCTAAAAACGATATACAACACAGAATGTGGCAGAAGCCAAGGTTTCGATAAGTGGACTTCTCTTCGTCAGGACAGCGACTGCCTTCTCCAGGGTTCGTTTACGTACGCCCTTGCACGCTCTCTCCCGTCCACAGTATGAGAGGAGAAGAGCGGCACGTACGAACAACAAAAAAGTTCACAGCATATCCACGGAGTGAATGATGATGAGTGGGCGAAGCTCCGGAGGTTCATCGTAGATCGTACCGAGTTCCGGATTAATTTAGTTAACGCGCACGCTACGAATCCTTGCGGTTGAACTACGCACAAGTGAAATCTCCCACCGGTACTTCATTGCAAGTCAAGATCCAGCGCCTATATATATATATATATATATATATGGGTGGCCGGTGAACGCTTCTGCAGCGCGAGCAGTCGGTATTTTTCAGTCAAGAAACTCGCTAGAAGACGCTGCCTGCGTCAAGCTTCTCTCTCGCGGGTGAGGGCGCGTTCTTCTTCTTTGGGAGCTGGTAGCGCGTTCATCGAAGAAAGAGCGTTTCCATAGTTAACGCGCGCCTTTCGCTCTCTCTGTCTCTCTCTCTCACAAGACAGCAGATGGAAGAGTGAGAGAGCTCGCGCGCCGGGAGGCATGCGCCGAGGGCGCGACTCCCACACGCACCCTCCTAGTAGCGCGTTCCCACACGCGCCCTCCTAGTAGCGCGTTCCTAGTAGGTAACGCGCTGCTACAACGGACGGACAGACCCGAACCTTAGGGAGCTTCGCCCCTAAAAAGGAGGTGTTAGGAAGTTGTGTGACAAGGCTTAGCGTGACTTATATAAATGGCAAGAACGAAAGCTTCCAAAGAATCCGCTCGTGGTACATATCTTGGAAATACATTGTGTACGCAGTTCTAGAAAGCGTTTCGCAGCGTTTCACAGCGTTTCATCCCCAGTCACATCCGCGCAGTCACAGTTCATGCGCGCATTTCAGTCGCAGTTCATCATCGCAGTTGATCCCCGCAGTGAAGCGTTTCATATGAAACGCTGTGATTTCGAGGATCGAACGTCCCACTTTGAGCTGCACATCAAAGTTTCTGCATGTCACCCCGGTGCACTGCCGCCAGGATAGGCCCACCCTTCTGCGTTCGCGGTTCACACACGTCGGCCAGCTCAAAGAGCTCCGCTATTATGTCAAGAAAGGAACATTGTTTATCACATGTTGGGATTGGAAGGTAGACAACCAGCACACAGACGCATATGCAACCTACCAAGCTTTAGGGTGGTATTGAACACAGACTGTCGAGGTGCCAAGCAAACATACAACCACTAGTCTACGGCTGCTTCTCCTACTCGGTGTATATAGTAAACAAACCTACTGCACCAGCATTTGTAACGATGGTGCTTGGGTAATGTGACTGCCGCTTCTGATGCGTGACCAGCACAATCTTAGAAATGCATGCGTTCTGCTACCATACGTTATGCTTTTTTACAATTTTGCTCAATCCCCTAGGAATACTGCAAGAAACAACGCTTCTGATAGACATAAACACACCGGTTAGTGTATTTTCCTTCAAAAAACATGTCTGTTCGTTGGACTAACGTGACTTCCAACGTTACATCGTACCATGAGGTACCATTCAGTCGTCAGGGCACTGTCGACGTTTTGAGAAAAAAAGAAAAACCTTGGTCATATTCCTAACAACTATACTGAAGTCAAAGAATTCCTCATAGCCAACATCCTCGTGGGCTGGTTCTTGTGACACCGATTGTGACAGTGCATGGGATCAGCAGGATTTTTTTCTGGAAAGAGCTTGATTTTTGTTGAAAGCTGGTACGGACCTTTTGGTAATGTTGCGCGTCCACGATAATCTGTCAGCACGAAGCCATTGGTGCCTTCTACAAATTCACCTATGTAGGCGACCGTTATATCTTTGTTCGGGTGTCTATACATACTGCTGAACTTTGTCAACATTACTTTGGGTTTATCCCCATGCAGCTTAGCTACGCCTCTTGCGGTGAATATGTGACTGTTAAGGAGAAAATGCTAGTCGCCCTCAATGTGGCCTTGTAAGTCCGTGAGTGCTTTGGTGTCGATGGAAATGATGAAGCTGGACAGCGCTAGAACAGCGACCTTCTTTTCTGTCACATAAAGACATGGTAGCTGACGTTAGTATCTGCTGGCGTTGCTTTATACGTTGAAAGCCTTATTGACCTGGATCTTAGATTGATGACTGCATCGTGGTAGTCAAGGAAATCCATACCTAGGATGACGTCCCTCGAGTACTCCATTAGGACCGCGGGATTGACTCGGATGGTCTGGCCGGCAATCTTGACTTTCGCCGGATAGGTTCCAGTCGGTGTTATAAGGAGGCCCCCTGCTGTTGGGATATCGGATATCTTGTCCTTCCCGCCGCGCCTCGGTGGTGTAGTCTATATGGCACTCGGCTGCTGATCAGAAGGCCCCGGGATCGAATCCCGGCCGTGGCGGCTGCATTTCAATGGAGGCGAAATGTTGAGGCCCGTGTGCTGTGCGATGTTAGTGCACGTTAAAGAACCACAGGTGGTCGAAATTTGCGGTCACCTCCACTACGACGTCTCTCATAGTCAGAGCTGGTTTTGGGACGTTAAACCCCCAAATCAATCAATCTTGTCCTCCCCAGGCAGCGTTACCTTATTCAACTTGGCGGAGAAACGAGACCTGATCATACAGTGCTTGGCTCCTCTATTGCTTAAGGCGTAAACACTGTGACCGTCGATAATCACGTCGAAGTCGGTGGTTCGTTGTCGTGCGCTGTGCTAAGGACGGGCCTTCGGATCACGGCTGTGTCGGTCTGCTGCGATGTTGCGTCGGCAAATATTTCGGCAGCGAAGTGTTGTGAAGGCTCCTGCCAGGCAACATGCTGAGAATACGTCAGAAGGATTTGCGAGTCGTCGTCGTCGTCATCCGCAACGTAGGCAGCGGAGGTGGCGGAACTTGAGTATTGCCTCCTTTAGCCACCTTGCATCCATAAGTTGCTGCCTTTAGTTTCACGGATAGGGGCTGGGAGATCGGTCCCATGATGGACCGATGTACCGCTGGCGATCCGCCGAGATGTAGCGGCCGGGCGAAAGTGCATGTGATGTTGGTCGTCGTTGCCGCTGTGCGCCGGCGCTGTAGTGGCAAATGTGTGGTCGCTCACCTGGCTTTGCACGCGATGCGTTCACGGCGAAACCACGCAGTCCCACCTCGCGGTATTGGAAATAATGGTAGGTGTGTGCAGATTCCCCTCAGTGGTAGCACAGACAGCAGTGGTCGGGGTGTGCTAAAGGTCCGTTTTTCTCGGTCAGTAGCGCTGGTCGACAGGCGGACGGCACGAAGTCTGTGGCAGTGGTAGTGTTTTGTGACGGCATTTCGGCGGCACGACGTCACGGCGCAGGCGCGGCGCGGAGAAGGATCGACTTGCGGCCGCGGCATAAGTGAATGCCTCAGGCTATGGCTGTGGCGGTTCAGAAATTGTCATTGCCTGCTGGGCTTCATCGCGTACAACTTTTGCGAGGGAATGCACTTGAAGACTTGAGGTTGCGACGACGCGAACATTCGATGGAACTCTTCATGCACGCCGGCCGTTATGATGCCTCGTAGGTCGTCGGAGCACATTCCTTGGATTTCAGCGTAGTGTGGCTTTGAACGGCGGTTGTATTCACCGTTTTGTCGTTGCAGAGTTGGTGGTGTGCTTCGCAATAGTCCGCAAAGGTCTTCTCGAGTCCCGCTTAAGGAAGCGAAATTCTCTTTCTTTTGCGCGAACGGTGTTCGGCGAAAGAGGTGAGCCATATTTTTAGTCTAGACGGAGAAGCTCTTTTCGGGAGGGGAACGCGGGCTTTCAGGAAAGCTTCTGCACACTGCTTTCGTATGACACTGTTGAAGGCGGCCACGAACCTAGAACGTACGATGCCACATGATGTGACGGGGGACCTCTGGTATTCCAACACCGTCCTTGTGCTATCTTGATGGGTGAAGTAGTTGACATGGTGCACCTTCTCGTCAGTGTCCCACATGTCCCACTGCATTTCGATGGAGGCGAAATGTTGAGGCCCGTGTGCTGTGCGACGTCAGTGCACGCTAAAGAACCCCAGGTGGTCGAAATTTCCGGAGCCCTCCACTACGGCGTCTCTCATAATCAGAGCTGGTTTTGGGACGTTAAACCCCACATAACAACCACAACACCTTACCGAGACAGCGCTAAGCCACCACAACTACACTCGCTCACCCCTTTGGCCCCACATCTCAACAACCATTTCACCCCAAAAACGGATCCGTGCTGGGGCTGGGAAGAAAACAGGCAATAGGCATTGTTAAGTTAACAAAACATGATGTTTAATGTACGAACATGATCAAATTTAGAATTAACACGTAGTAAACTCAATGATACAACCAAGGCAATCAATGAACAAGGTAGTGCAATACAGGGACCAACATGACAAACTCATTAGTGAACTACCGATACAAAAGGCAAAAAAAGGTAAAACTAAAAGCGCAGTGTCCAAAGTAAACCTGCTGCCGCAACGAAAAGAGCGCTTGTCTGGGTTGGCTCCATCGGCGTATACGTCTCGTCGCCGTCCTGTGGACTTGTGCTCGGGTAACTCGGACGTGGATCTCGAAGACGCCTTGGCTCACGGATCATCTGCGATCATTGCTGCCGACATCACGCTCTCGCACTGACTCTACCATCGCTCCAAGGATGTAGAGCCGAACGGAAAGACCTCCACGAAGGATCAAAAGCGAGACTCGCACTTCAAGATTACGGAAGGTCACCGCATCTCTTCGCGTCTCTCGATTCTCCGAAATTCCGCCGTCTCCGGCCCCGAGACGTGTTTTTCTCTCTGACAACCCTGCCTCGCCAGGGCATCCACGCAATCGTTGTGTAGGGCAACGTCGTCAGTAGAAAGCTCACCAGTCCAATCCGCTGTGCGATCACCGTTTGAGGACCGCCTCCATAGCATAATCCAGTATAAGTTCCTCTCTCAAAACAAATGAAACCAAAACATAAACGTACACAAAACTTGACATTAGGAGAGGACGTGGGACAGCCTAACCAGCGACACGTGTGTACGGATTTCCGCACGCGCGTTAGCCACCACTGCGTTCAATGTAAAGCACTCCACGTGCAACTAATCGTCTAGGTGATGTTGCTACTCGAATCCGCACTTGCCAAACCGTTGCGCGCACCCCACTTCGACAGCCACCGTGTTGCGGCTACGCGGCGACAGGGTCCACCTGCTGGATTTATGACCCGGCAACCTTCGGACAAGATGTCGCCGGCCTGTACTGAGAGCGACACCACACAGGCGCGGGCACGACTCCGTGGCGCCTCGGTATTGCCCGTGGCTCTGGTGGTGCACTGTTGTTTGCTTGCGACCGCGTAAACAAGGGCAATAAGCCCTTCCGGGCGAACTGCCCCAAGTGGCCAGTGTGTGACAAGAGCGGAACACGTGTGCGCGGTTTAACACGACCTGACAACTTCCAGATGAGTCTACGCATACCCATCCCCTCGGCCATAACGAGCACTGGGAGAGCGCGAAGTTGACGCCCAATGTACACGCTCATGTGGGGCCACCGTGCAAGCGTCGCCTTGGCAGTCCAGGCGCGGTTTCCGCGAACTTGTAGACAACGAAAGCTCTGGCGATGCTCCAACCGCCGCTGCAGCAGAAAAACAGGAATACCGATGCCTTAGATGCCCGTTTCCTGCGTCCTCTTCTTTCGCCCCACCGACGTCCCTTGGGCCGTCGCAACCTTACCAGTAAATAATAACGTGATCAACATGATCCCCTCCAACAAACCAAACCGAAGCAAGTGTGAATATACTGCACTGTGATGGGGCGGTGCGTATTCTGGAACCAAGAAAGTGCCGCTCTTTGCGGGGACGACCTGCGCACCCGTCTACCGCCGCGCCATTTGTAGCTGGGGCACAGTGTCATTTTCGGTAAGAGATAAAGAGCCTCCGGGATCGACAATCACGCTACCGACGGTCATGCCAGAAGTACGTGCTCGTGCGGAACCCGCTGATTACTACTTGCTGATTTTATTGCGCGTTAGCGAATTTACTTTTATGCATAAGGATCGCAGTGTTTGTGAAAGTTTACTTTCTATACACTGTGAGTCTCGCAGAACACTGGTTGCGGTGCTGCGGTCTTCAGATCAGACGCATTCTCGGCGACTCGCTGCAATCTCACTCTTTGGCGCTACGTCAACTATCTAACGTTCGTCCCATGGTCATAAAGCCTTATTTGTCTCTTAAGGACAATTTAGCGACAGAATTCAAGGGGTGGTCGTCCATCATCATATCGGGCCCAGAGAACGTGATCTTTGCGGTCGACGCGTACCTTGTGTGTTTCTCATGTAAACTGAAGACTGTAACATTGAATGGGGCGTGGGTACGAACCTAATGAGGTGAAGTATTTCTCTTGGCATTCTGCAATCAAAACAGAGCTAGGAGGCGCTGCGGCCCCTGACCTGTGAGAAGAAACACGCAAGTGCACGTAATGCTGAAGCAGCCCGGTTTATTGCAAGAATGCGTGTTATTATTCGTATTATTTCTTTTTCGTCATCTCTTTTCAATTGCACTGCTCTTGTATAAGCGTTTCATTTAAAAGATCAAGTATATTTTGCCCTTGATGCTCGGGTCGCGCGGTAGCAACCAGATGCTCTGGGATTCACCGGAAGGACGCAGTTCTTTTAAAGGGACCACTTTTTTTTCTTTTGTTTCGCTGTGAAAAGGACACACTGGCAAGCTTGAGTATACTACGCCAAGGCACACTTTACACAATATCTAACATTTCCGTTCTTCTCTCTATGAGTTATATAAAAAATAAAAACACTTGACGGAGTCTTGGGCCGAAACCACGATATGATCATGTGGTGTGTTAGGTACTGAAGGGAATAATTTTCACCCCCTAGGGTTCTTTCACATGCACATATATCATGTGCACAGGTGCTATTTTTTGCATTCCATTTCCATCCAAAGCGGCCGCACTGGCTGCAATTCGATCCCGCGACCTCGACCTTAGCAAGGCAAAACATAAAGAAATAGAGTAGCGGAATTATATACACTGAGATCTAGCAATCAGTGTGTGACCCCGCTGATAGCTTCCATAAAAAATGCTTTCAGTACCAGTATGGTGCTCCTACCGCACTAAGTATGGAATAACAGAAGCCAGTATAGAAGGGCACGCATTTGGGCTGGTTGGTTCATGATGCAAGAAGACGAAAACAGCGCAGGAAACAGGACAAGGAAGAGCACAGACACGTTCTGTGTCCTGCGCTGTTTTCGTCTTCAAGCAAGTATAGTCATGTTAATGTTTGGTCTATTGTATAGTGGTCTGTACAAGCTTTCCAGCAGTGAGAAACAACAAAGAATAGCATCAATCTGAGAACCGCTTTTAAACGGTCCCGAAAACTTTTATTTCTAATTGTGTTAGCGGTTAGGCTACGTCATTATCATTCTGTATGCACCATAAATTGATCGATGTTCCTTGCACATATGCACGTGCGAGAAAATGAGTGCTGCCATTCTCTATGGCGCTAGTTTTCCTGCACAACTTTGGCGAGGTCCAACGCCCGCGTTCAATGCTGGCTATATCAGCATCTTCAGCAGCCATCGCCAGTGTGTCGTTGGGCATTATGCTGGCAAGTTCTACAAGTGTGGCAAGATAATGCATGTATTTGTGAACTGTGAAACTCTCACAAAAGACATAAATGCGACGAAAGCAAGCAATGCCACCGTGGCCTACATGATCAGGTGCCCCATACCGCAGCTTTGCGGACCAATACACGCGGTGCAGATTCGTTCGCAATTTTAAAGCAACGCTACTTACCCGTACCATCTCAGGAAATTCTTTGCATGTGTCCACGTCGGTGTATTCGCGGCTTAAGGCAGGTGCGTAACTTAACATAAACGCGCTGGTACAAAAGAAAATTGAACCAGTAAACCGGCATGCTCGAATACGGAATAAAACGCAGACGTACTCCTTGCGGCGTGTACGCGTCGATGTACACCCCAAAATTGTTGTGGAGGGTGTCATTCTTCTTGCCTATTTAAGATGGACATTGGCTCTTTAATTGGGAGCAACATCAACACCGTGCAGCGGGACGCATCCATAAGCCGAGAGAATTCCAAGCGTGCGAAGGCGTAGTAGGCTAGAGACGCCGAGCTGAAGCGAGGAGCCAGAAAATGCCGGCCATTTTATCCCGGGTCCACCGTTGCATCGTAACGTTTTTCATTCATTGGCTGCCAATCAGACGTATAATTTTTATGGGACAGTTGAATACAAACGTCCTGAAGATTTCGTGCATGCAGAAGCTGCCTACTCCATTCTCGGGGAGTAATTCGAATTGCGGTCTACTTGACGGTTGCTGGACCTTCGTGTAACTCACGCGTTCTTGGTGTGGTGAATTCAGCTATGCCAGGAATGCGCGCCTCAAGCTCAGAAGTTGGCGTGCGCTTGCCTCACCCACGGGGTGTGGTGTAAATATGCACTCTAAGGTCTGGCGAGAGTGTTCGTTTTCTCTCCTTACCGTTTTTGCGTTCCATATCACCCTTCCTCCATTGTAGCGGCAGCAGAACAGATGCTCGTCTGGTTGACCTCTGCGCCTTGTCTTTCCCTTTCTCTCTCTCCCCAATTACAGGTGACATCTCACAAACACTAACGCTGCGTGATGTCGTGCATTTTGCATGACTCTGGGTGCTAAGGTAATTCTTGCCTGGTCATACACGTTCACAGTGTGCAATGGCACTGTTTTTTCTTAGCGCTTCATTATTGGTTATTTTTATAATGCTGCAATTAACACGAGATAGCCTATTTCGGTTAAGTTTCTGAATTATTTATGTCACGAAGTCATAATATTTTATCGGGTTCCACATCCCAGAACCACGATATGGCTATCGCAGATGCCATATTTAAGGGCTTCGGAAATTTCAAACACCTCGAGTTTTAGCTTGCACTGCCATTGCATAGTACACGCTCCTCTAGCACTTCGCCTCGGCCGAAATGCGGCCGCCGCGGCCGGGATCCAATTCCACGATCTTCGAATCAGCAGCCCACTGTCATAGCCACTAGACCACCGTGGCGCGGTAGTCTTCAGCATATTTGACGATCTTAAGCTGCGTGCGGGTGATCAACAGTGACCTGCTTGCTTCCACAATCAACATTGTACGTGATGCACATGGTGTAAACGACGTTGTACACGAGTCAGGATGGCTTTTATTGACCTCTGCCAACACTACCCTGTTAACATATGCCTTTAATTCATGCACAAGTATCGCCTAATATATATTACGACAATAGCTCCCGCTGTGGGAGACGCAGGCTGTAGTTTGGGCACCCACCGACGGCAAGCAGTTTTCTCGTACACTTTTATTTTCCTTAATCTTTCCATTTCAGCACTTTCAGTCAAGGTGTTTCTTTGACACCGGGCCGGCTTACACAAGCGTGTTTCGCCATCATTGTATCTATGTTCCTTCATAACCACTGTTCCAGGGAGAAGACGTCTACGATATCTTCGCTATCCGGAAATTTGAAGGCAGCCAAAAGGCGTCTTCCAGGCGTACGGTTCTGCTGACCGATTTGCAGCCTTGGAGGTACTACATGGCAAGCCTCGAAGGTTGCTCTGCAGAAATTTGTAGCGCTGCGGTGAACACAACATTTAAAACGCCCGCGCAAGGTAAGCACGTACATTACCTCAGTGCATAGTGTTGCGACATCTTGCGCAATTGTAAGAATAAGTGTAAGAATGTATGCAAGGCCGTATTATTGTGTGGTTGCACTCGTACTGTGTACACATATACTATACTTATCGTGAGCTATACTTTTCACGACCTATACTTGTCATAAAGGATACGAAGAGGGGCCTGTTAACGCGTGCGTGGTCTAACGAGCCAGTGGGAACTGGAGCAGAAAACGAATAATGAACAAATGAAAGGAACAGTGACACCAATTAATCCAAAAATTCAACGCTGCCGCATTTCAGAGAAGCCACATTCTACCACTTCGGCTGCGAAAAATGGTATCTTTTAACGGAGGGTGCAAAAAAGTTCTTTCAAAATGTGACTACTGGCAGGCAGTCGCGCTGCAGTTTCGCATATAGAAGTGATATCTCTTATATTAGCATATTCTTTATATCATGCACTTATGGCTCAAAGCCGAAAACTGTTTTTCAGTTGTATTAGATAACAAAATTTAATTACTCGTATCACAAATGTACACACACCATGCAGTGGCTGTAAACACAACACTAATTACAGTTGTATATATCAGCAAACATACTGCAATACACTAAATAGAACCATTCACTTAGCAAGGAACTTCAATTCGATACTTCCTCGAGGTAATTGTAGCATTGAGATAAGAATTGTTAATCTTCCGTCAAGAATTCTCTGTTATTGATTATTCCGTAAAACATCTCTTCATATATGTATACCGATAGTTGAAAACAATGAACAACAGTAGGTGTCGTCAACGTTAATGTTAGCACGAGTGGACTTGTGACGTTGGCTGTAGCGGCATTCGCTGCTTTTAAACGTTTTCAATGAAACAGCCAATCACTTGAAACCGCCATCTCCTCCTGAACTTCCGATGTTGATTGTGTCTTCTCTCTATATAGGGATGTTTAAAAACTGGTGGACTGCCAATCATTTCCTCTAGGAAATTCGGGGAAAATAAATTCCCAACTCCTCTGTTTTCAAAAATAATTTTAACTGGGATGCCTTTAAAATAACGAGGGGTTTCTAAATTTTGATATCTGCTGTAACGAATCGGTGTAACAGTTCAGAAGCAACGCCTTAGTGCATGATGAAATATACAAGTTCCTTTATCGCGTACATATTTTTGGTTTCTAGACAAGCATTCCTACTTAAAAAAGCAGAGTTGTGCAACCTGTGGGAGGGGTTGTCTCGGGAATTTCTATTCACATTGATAATACCCCCCGAAGACAGCAAGGTGACATTTCATCGACTCTCTAGGTATGCAAGACATATATACCGCGTAATTCATATATTGCTCTGATGACTAGTGATGATGTCAAAGAAAACTGCTCTTGCTAGAATGCTTCAAACAAACGCGACACCGGTATTCCATGCTTGATGTGACAATATTGTCAAAATGGGCGTAATTATGATTGCTGGGATTTTCCTTACCAGAAACAGTGATATTGCTGTGAGGCATGCAGCAGTTGATGTCTCTGGCAACTCCGACACGATAAGGTTCTTTAACATTCGCTGATCACGTACAGTAAACGGGCCCGTACTGTATCATTCCGCCTGCCTCGAAATCTGGCCACCGCGGCCGGAATAAAATCCGTGTACTTTGGGTGAGCGACTTGGCGCCATGACCACCATACCACCGCGGCGGCTAAGGTCTAATTGCGAATGTTGCTGATTTGTCCTTAACAGTAAATGCTTTGTCCTTAAGAGTCACTTCTTAAGAGCAACTGCGGCTAATAAACGACAAGGTTACTGCCATATCACTTACCACCCGCAGTTACTACCTAAAGGTAACGGTAGTAACCAAACTTAGTAAATGTACTAGCAGCGCAGTCTTCTCTAGGGCTTATGGTGATTCGGATTATATGTGCTGTTTACGTTTCCGTATCAAGTCGAATCTATTACGCAAGAATAAGATCAAATGAAAATGAAGCTCAACGGCATTTCCCACTGAAACTATTTGGTGCTAATTACACAGTGTTGCACTAATTAACTATCGCTAATTACTTCATGTGTTAAGCGCTGTGATTAAGCTACACACAGAAATGTTTAGATGACTGAGTAGATAGATGCTCGAACGAGAAACGACAGCGCATATTCCCGCACACAGATGATCGAAGCTTCTCTCCGACATATACTGCAACACCAACATTGACGCTAATGATGGTCATACTTAAGAATGCACACGTTGTACTGGTTAGCACACGTGGATTCAGATAAGTAACAAATGTTTTGGATCCATGCTGTTTCATTTTACTGTTTCCGTACACGTATGCCCCGACGTCACACAAAGCTCTCATTCCAATCAAATCGATTTTAGTTTCTGTAAATTCAGTGTAATCCTGTCACTACTACGGCACAATATACTGGTGTCATAGAGGAAGCAGAGTTCAGTAACTCGTCACGTGCGCTCGTATCAACATTCACTATCATTCCCACGTAGTAGCAATACGAGTATTACGACCTCTCGCACACTTTTAAGATAGTAAACTGTCAGGCAATTCTAGTGAAGCTGCCATGTAAGCTGCCTTACTACCTTCTTTTACTACCAATTTTAAAAGAGTGTACAGCATATAACGGAAGTGCTTAGGGCAGCGTTCCTTGGTATCTACACTTTATTTTACTTGCTTCGCTTTTAGGAATAGAGGAATAACTAGTTTGTGCCTGTTCAGCGCTTCACGCCGACTTTTCCATCTCCTCCGCAGACACTAAGCTTTAGGAGCGCACGTTCGTGCCGCAGCGTAACCACCGATTTCACATACTTCTCTTCTTTCATTAAGCACGCGCATGATACACAAGAGGTTTGGCCGGCAAAATTCAACAGACTGAAATCAGTTTTTACGCCATTTTCATAGATATCCCAGCGGTTGTCGTAACACACATTGGATCAACAAGCACCAGCTCCTTTGACCTTGCTTGGACATTTCCTCAAAATGACAGTCGCCTCTATGATGGCTTTTCTGTGGAATACTGTCCGGAGAAGTTGGCCGCATGCTTCGTGGTCTACACCGAGGAGAAGAAATTGACGGTCGAGGGGCTTGACCCTGCCTCCAAAGTAGGAGTAGAGGTGCGAGCACAGTTCAAGGGTACGGACGGAAGAATGCTTCTTGGGCCCGCTGCACGGGCGTCCATTACTACGTGGAAAGACGGTAAGTACAACGGATCCGCCTTGACTATGGAGCCAAGGTAGAAGTGTTGTGTAAGACTTTTAAAGACATGGTTTCAAAAAAAGAGCCAGGCCTGCGTGGAACCGCAGGACAGTGACAGCCTAAGCTGGAGGAACGACCTTCTTAGATGCCATTTTAAACGCTTGAGGAAACTAGTGCAAGTAGGTATCCCCTGCTCCATAACACTTATCATTGCGCAATGTAGGGAAGTACTGCACTACGCCATAATTACTGCGGTATTGTGACGTACAATCTGTATAACTGCACATCTGAGAGTCTCTTGACGTCGTTTTCCCGAGAACGAACCGAACTCTCGACCCAGCGTCGACGACGAACTGCGGTTTGGGCTTCTCTCAGCGCAGCTGTCTGTTGTGCCCGACGTTGCCTTGCTGCAGCCGCGCGCGTAGCTCTGCGATTCGCTTCTTCAGCAGAGGTCCGCACCTTACGAGGAGGCGCCATCAGGTATATCGAAGAGCGAAGTCAGGTTGCTGGCGGGGCTGCGCACGCCGCCTGCCGCGTGATGCATGGCACGATACGACAAAACTGCTTCAAAGAGTAGCGCTTCGTAATATTGATGACGGAAATGTTGAAGAAGAGTGTTTCATAATGGTGATGTTGATGATGCCTCTATAATGGGTTCAGAGCTACAAACCATGCAGCGCTGTGTTCTTTCAAATCATTCCTCGAACTCGTTATGCAATCCACTTTCCCCGACATGTAGCGGCATATTATTATTGTGTCATGTAATATTGCATTTGTAAATGCGATTCCTCAGCAGACGTTATACCTGTTTAGGTCTTTCAGCGATGATTTGTCAAGCACAGGCGTGGCACAGTGGAAGAATGCTCGACTCCACGCAGAGGGTGTTGGTTAGAATCCACGCAGAGGACGTGGTTTAAATCCTCCTCGGTGCTGGTTATTTTTTCTAAAATTTACGCGATAGCGGTCACGGACACCGGCGGCGGCGGCGCACAACTACGGCGCCAAAAACGGCCCTTGTTGTGATAGCATAACTGCTTACGCTGTTATATTTTCAAATCAAGAGCAATGCTTTTGACAACTTATGTTTGTAGGAGACGCCAACCCCAACTGCCTTCTAACGTATATGCTTTTTCGTATTTGCGATAATCGCCAGAAGAAACCATTAAGTTCGGATAAAGCGGGGTTGGCCCTTCTGAGACATTGCAAGAAGTTCCAGGAGAATGCCAAGTGGTCAGGGCACTGAAAGAGGAACTGGCACTAGGAATTCATTATAATAATAATTATTATTATTATCGTGGAAGCATTCACATATCGACCACAAAAGATTTTTCGAAGTCCGTAGCTGCCGCGAAAAGACGTGAACGCGAGAAGCAAGAGCTTTGGTAGTCAGAAGTGGGACCTAGGGCTTCGAACGCGGAACCTATTCTATGGAATGGAAGGCATCGAAACCTGTCCCATCGGTTTCTGGTTTATTTTTTGCTGCTGAGTCATTACCTGTTATATGAGCCGTGCTCATTATTATGACCTCTACGAAAATATGTTAGTGTTTTCTTCACCCAATAAGTACGACGTACGAACAAATAGCAATGGCTCTTGATTGTTTATCTTTTTACTATTGATCGAGTTCTGGTGTTTTACGTACCAAAATCACAATATGGTTATAAGAACCGCTGCAGTAGAGAGTTCCAAAAATTTCGATCACCTGGGGTACTTTAAGCACAACTCCAGCGAATTTTCGTTGTCCACTCATCTGAATTTAATTTTAGCGATATGTTCTCCCCGATACTGTAACAATGTATGCCATGCGAGGTGGTTCCAAGTTGTTCAGGTTTTCTGAAAATGAATTTGAAAAATTTTAGCCGATTCCCACGTTCGGCTACCAAGCGTTTTTGACGTCATTACCTTCAACATTGGCTACCTGAGCAGGCTGGCAGTCAAAAGAAAAATAGTTGTGCTGCAGCACTCAAATCGCAGCTGTCATGTTCAGAAAAGCTATCATAACCCAATACATTGTGAGATGACTTCACCACTTTCATTTTTCTGGAACCAGCTCCATATTTCTGATGGCGTGGAGGCTGTGACATCATCGAATGCGCTGTACGAAAGGCCTATTTTAGTTTCAGTTTTAAGTCATCGTTCATTCGGTTATTTCAAATTATTGGTGAGTTTCTAGGCAGACTGAACCACCCTGCTTGCCACAGGACTACCAATGCCATTGGAAAGGAGCGATGTCAGGATATGGTGAAAAGTAGCCGTAGTTCCCCTTTACGCGGACTGATATTGCGCATTGCAGCGCCCTCACCATTTGGCCTCCATTGAAATGTTCCATCGAATCTCACGACTTTCGGATGAGCAGGCAATTGCCATAGCCACGAAACCACCGTAGCGGTGTGGAGGGGTTGAGTCATATATACGTCATAGTCATGAGCACAATCATGAGCATGAATACGCTGAATCAAGTTCTACCACCACACTTTAGTGTTTTTCTCCACATGTGTCCGCATTTCGATACATTTGAATGGCTTACGACTGTTCTTCTTTCAGTGAGTCATGGACATTTTTGCTGTGTCACACTCATGAATATGGTGTTTACGACCATTCTTAAGCATTTCGTACGGTTACTACCGAGGTCCGAGCCCATCCCTTCAATAGGATGCTTCATCATATGCAAGGCCCCATTTCTCAAAGTCTCAGTTGGCACTGAAGAGAAGGGCCTCCCGTTGCCCCTCAGTGTAAGGAGGCGAGACGAGGCCGGCATGTTAAAGATCCTCCGGGCAATCCCAGGGAGTGTGGTTCAGGGAGGCAGCGCTTGCGCACAAGCAGCAGAGCGAGTCGATGACGCCGGGTTTGATATATCAGTACACAAGTGTGTAGGAAAAGGTGCGGGCCTCGAGTCGGCGCCAGGCGATCTTGAGCGTTTGCGCAATTTGTCGTGAGGTAGATCTGTGAGTCGGCCTAGTTAGAACAGATCCATTGTTTTCCCAAAACCTTTAGCGCACATTTACACGACCACGAAGAGTAGACCACCCAAGCACGAGCGTTTCTATCAACTGATTTTATTTCCGAAGAAACATTCGCTTATAAACCCGTGGAACTGCGCAAAACATACAAACGGAGAAGACACATGACGCATAAAGCACCTGT
The DNA here is from genome assembly GCA_013339685.2 of Hyalomma asiaticum. NCBI lineage: Eukaryota > Metazoa > Arthropoda > Arachnida > Ixodida > Ixodidae > Hyalomma > Hyalomma asiaticum. The sequence continues at coordinate 6,800 of JABSTT010004124.1, read as the reverse complement.
TATAAAGCTGCACGGATCAGTGCGACCCAGTGAACATAAAAAAGGCGAGCGTACACCGAGCAATTATTATGAAAAAATTATTCCAGATATGAAGGCATGAGCGAAACTTGTTTATCGAAGAATGACGCAGACGGATTACTGATGCACCCCGCTTTGAGTTTTTTTTAATCCATTATGCTTCCACAGTTTCTCTTGCTCTTTGATTCTGGTGCCTGAGCAAAGTGCAGGTGACTCTAACACACGGCGTGCAAGCATATTCCTGGCAATGCACGGGCTAATGTGTGAAAGGGCGCCCCTTCAGGCTGGACATGTGTTCTCTTAATCGTGTGTTAACGCATCTAGCAGTCTGCCCCAGGTACACACGACCACACCGTCGATGGAATCCGATATACTACATTCTTCGCGCAACAACTTTGTCCTTACGAGGATAATTTATTCTACACACATTTTCTTCATCATTCTTGTTGTCCAACTTTCTTTGTACTTTTGAACACACTTCCTATTTTGTTCTTGGCCGAATACCGCAATGTGACATTGTAACCGCCAGCAACCTATTTAGGTCCATGTGACAGACCGTGTACATACGGAATTGCTGACACCTTGGAAGCCACTCCTTTGTGTATTTGACTTGCCGTGCGTAGTTCTTTCCCTTGTTTAAGTTTTTTCATTAGGCTAGCGCAGACGCCAGCAATACATCGAATGGATAACATGCCTCTTGCAACCTATTTAAACGCCCAAGAAAGCCCTTTTGTACGGTGTGTTTGCATGATTTCAACAAAGCTGAACGGAAGCATGAAATGGCTATTCCCTTCTTCACAAGCAAGCTTGGACTGGTTTGAGGCGTACTTCATTAGCGGCTTCCCAGTTCGGGGCGAGTAAGTCCCTCTTCCCGTAAGAGTAGATAGACGTATGCGCCTCTGTGTGACATTTTTCAGCCTGCTCTATGTTTATTCGTTCTTTGTGCCACGGAAATGTGTTGTAAATACTTGTACAAGCGACAATGACAAATGTGATACTACATAACCAGTTTTCATTGGCACACACATTGATCAGAGCCGTACATACAGGCAGTTAGAAGATAAATATTCTCCCCCTTTCCTACTCGCACAAATTTTTGGCTCTGATATATTCGTCAGCTTAAACATTCTGCTCTTTTTATCCATTCCTTACATTCGATCAGGAATGCTCCGTATTTTAATTCCTGAGCAGTACCGAATTTAAAACACGCGCGCATTTCAATACCGTCGCTATCCATGCGAAAGGCCTCCCTTGAAATGGAGAATTTTTTCAGTCTGTAGACGTGTTACCGTTCCCTGCAGATTATGGATTACCACCGTAGTATGTGTGATTAGCAGCGCCCGCAGCAACGCATAGTAATGCACAGCCTAAGCACAAGCACTCAAAGCTGATATTGCAGTAATTGACGCGTTATACTCAACACTAGTGGAGAGAATGGGCAGGAACATAATCGCTAACTTACCGTACATTTGATACTCTCTTTCTGCCGTAACACCTGCGCGAATGAAAACAAGGTTAAATACATGTTCGTGCTAGAAAACCTCAACAAGCTGTCGCCTCCAGCTCTGCTACTACTATTAAAGACTTCAGTTGCCCTATATGCGTAAAAGCATCAAACTCGACGTACTGACTGACGAAAAATTCAACTCGTCAGAGTAGCCAACTGTGTAAGGAGCGTTTGCTATTTCCTGAGTGACACCAATGGAGCTCTGAACATCAAACCCATTGCTCTCTGTAAAAGCTACGTGCTCCTCTTCCCGTACGCGTGTTGTTCATGGAAATTCGGCAGTATGTTATGTAAAATTTGCATTGTTATTTCACGATGCAGTACGAGACAGTGACACAGGCCCCTTAAATTTTCTGCGAGGCTGCTCCTTCCTGGAAACGACGCATATATTACCTGAACAATTCACACAGTATGTGAATGTCAACATCACGTTTTACAGCATTTATGCAAAAAGGCGATGGGTGCAGTGCTTTGTAAACTTATCTTCCAGTTTGCGCGGAACCTGTGCGTACACACTGGAGTCCACCGAAACTTAAAAGGACGCAAAATTTCTTCCGTTCAGCCGAAAGTTTAATGGTAAAAACAGAATACCGCGAAAAATTACTTCATTCAGAAAAGAATCCGAGCAATTTATCAATTTATAATTACTGTGAAAGCTTACTGCTACCTCTCTTTTTTGTATGGTACATTTTTTTTTCGACAAAGTTCCCTATTCGCAAGAAAGGACTCTCCGTCCTCGCCTTCATAAGAGCCACATGAACGTGGATTTTCAGTGGCGTAGATAACCGGCAAAGACTACGCTCGGGAAACTCACATCAATAAGGAAAGCAATGGCTGATAGGGCGGCACTGTTTTGCAAGCATAACCGTCTGTCTCATTTGGAAGCGGATGAAGATGGGTTCTTCGTGATTTTGCCATCCAGACATGACCACAAAAATTCAAAGCGAGAAAACTAAACCTACTTTTTGCATTTTGCAGTAATGCAGCCCGCGACACTTTGCAAGGGTAAGGCAGAGGCCTTCTGTAAATCCGTGCAACTTCAGAGCCTGGCCAGAAATATTGTTGACTCCGAAGTGAACGTCTTGGCCGTGTTCTTTGCTCTTAGGGCTCATAAATGTAGCGCACCTTTCTGGACGACAGTTCGTTAACTATGTACTGTAGCGTCGTTTTTGAAAGGGAACATGCCAACGGGTGGAATGCGCGATCCAGCGGCTGCTTGCAGTGTCTTCAAGAGAGAGCGAGAGCAACCACAGACTCCTTTCGCGTCATCTAGCGGCGAGCAAAACAAACATTTATAGGTTATGAAGGCCTGGGATGATATGCAGGCGCCTGCAACATTACAATCCCCTCCACCTTTAAGGCGATTACGCAACAGCAAGGGCCAGCAGCGTGACGTCTGGGGCTTGTAAACTGTGCTTGGCACGTGAGCGCACCCGAAACACTGCTCTGCTACTTGGCTTTCACGACGGTTCAGCTGATTTATAGTGATTCAAGCGACAGCGGCGCAGTCAGGTACACTTGTTGGTGATTTGCCGTTTGAATCTCTCGTCAAGTGGTGGTGGAAAACCTTCTTCTCCACAGGCTCCCACTTAGCCGAGATTGCATTGCCTACCACACGCACGCACCCGTGGCCGCATGCATCCGTGGCCGCACGCACCCGTGTTCTCTTTCATAACGACGCTACTGTACGGGGCAGCAGAACACAATTCTTTTCTTTCCTTCCTTGGACACGTATTTAAGTAACTCGGAAACATCTAGCTGTTAACTTGAAAAGCATGCAGGAAGTGGTAAAAATAAGACATCAAGAAAAATTCCCTAACAATACACGAAAACGAATCACGCACCGTTCACAGAAGTGGGCGTTACGACCAGTACCCGTAATTATTGCTCAGCGTTCAAAGGAAAACGTCACCCGTCGATGCGCTCGTCAACGAGGGCAGCGGACACATTGGCTTGCGATGGTAATGCGGACGAGGGTGACGACAAACCCGACCCGTCATCAGAGTCAGCAGCTTGTGAGCAGCCGGCACGCGACCTCTAAATCAGATCGGGGAGATCTCACGGCTCGCGTGCCTAGTGCACACGAGCCGTGATAGAGCCCGGATGTAACCGATCTCTATTCCGTGGCTTGGGCTTACCGGGATTCCCTCCAAGCACCTTGCCGCCCAACTCCATCGTCTGCCGAGCAGTTCACGAATGGGACCGCTACAGTCCCACAGGGACGCGTCGTCCTCAGACACTGCTGGCGGCTCCCAGTGCGTCCGGGAAGTCCTGCATCGATCGGGAGTCTCGTGCTCGAGTACGAAGCTGTAGGACACGGCCCGCAGCTCCCGTGACTTGCAGTCTGCTTCCGAACCAGAGTTCTCCGGGTCCCAAACCTCGGTTCCTATTCTGCTCGCGCGCGCTTTCTGCCACCTTCTCATTGGTCCCTCGCCAGCCAACGTAGCCTTGCCACCGTCCACCATCCTTGTCTTCCTTTCTTTGACGCATGGGCCTCTTTAGTGACGCTGCGGACGGTCTTTGGACTTTCGACGTCGTCGTTCAGTGTGCCTTCGACCACCGCACGGGCGAACTATGTTTTCAGATACACTCACTGATCACAAAAGTAAACGAAGAAGGTGCCGGTCAGACTGCAGGTGTGGTTTGATTGTCCAATATTTTATGTTCATTTCTGAATTTTATATCGCCTAATTTTATCTAGGTTAACAGCAAATGCTTTGTTCAGCGCCATGACATTTGGGTAAGATGGCATGGCTCTCCGGTTTTGCGTAATATTTTTCTTGCATCATTTGAGAACACGCTTGCATTCCTAATTGACTGCGCAACTGTTATAATGATATTTATATATGTAACTATTTTCAGTAATATTAGACAAGCGCATTTTGCTCATAATAAAGAAATCACAGCGGCCATTTTTGAAAAGTTCACGCAGGATGTCAAAAGGTTCTGGTTGATGAGCGAGTTTCAGGAAAGAAATTGTCTTTGATCTTTAGACTTCTACGTGAAGGTCGGAAAAATGTGTATGTCAATGCTGTCGTCGTATAGCTGAGAAACGTTTTTTCCCTTTCACTTGGTTCAGTCTAAAACTGTCAAAAGGGCTATCACGACCCCCTCGCTGGAATAAGCAGTCCTCATGTTGTGCCGTCTGATGATGTAGGCTACCCTCAAAGGAGATGTGGCCAGACTGTGTAAAGTCGGGTTCCATGCCCCCGTATTCGTAGTCCTATCTGAGCCACAACTGCAGAAAATCAAGTAGAGACCAAAAAGCCTCATTATGAGACCGTGGCAGCTCCAAACCACTGCTTATACTTGACATGCATAAATGGTGTCCTGTAATCTAAAGAAAGGCTCGCAACAAGTACGATGTCACCACCGCCTTCTCTGCCCCCTAGGAATTCGGGAAGAGTTCCGCAAAATCCCCAGTGATGGCTATGTGACTCCTGGCTCTGCAACAAAAAACACAAAGCCGTGCGTGCTGTGTGCCGCGGGCTGTTGTTAACGTGCTCCCTCTACCACGTGGCAAAGTTTATGTTCTTCCAAATGAGCGCTGCATCATCGAATGCGGAAGAAAATACGAAAGATGGACATCGTTTCATGATGTGCTCGCCCATCGCAAAGGTGCAGAAGATATGAGCTATTGCTTTACGAAATTAAACTTCTAAGGAGTAGTAATGAGAAATTAAATCGCGAACATTTTTGTGATCTAGAGGAGCGACACATACTTCATCCGTGTCGGTTTATTGAGAATCTTAGCACAAACGTTGATAATTTGCAGTCAGCTCACCACAGGAGGAGGAAGGAAACAGCAGGGCAGGGACGTTAACCGGAAAGCGCCCGGTTGGCTACCCTCCGCTGCGGTATTGGGGAAAGAGGAATAGAAATATGAAAGAAAGTAGAGCTCACTGCAATCTATAGTACTTTTATGATAGCGCATGCGCTCACTGCCTACAATTGTGGTAAATATAAGTGTAGTTGTTTAAGGAACACAGTTCCAGTCTGCACTCCTTCTTTCATTTCCTTCTCTGGCCTCGCCAAAAAGTAGCCCTGGATTATTTTAAAAAAGCCAAAGCATCACTAGCTAGCTCGGAAACATGTTTTGCGATGCTTCCAGTGCAGTTCTAACTCAATTTGTGGGCTCGGCATTTCTATGTCCTTGCGATGTTTAATTGGGCATTGATTAGGTGCGTTTTGTGTGAATATTTTTTCTTATATCACTCGCAGTCCCCGACCTACAAGTCACCCAGGAAGCCTACACTGAAGATTCTTTTGGAACCTTTTTTCTACGTTGGAGGTGCTTCAATGGCAGTCTAGAATACTTCCAGGTAATGTCACTCACCCAGAGGTAAAAACAGATCTGTCCATTATACGGCAGAGCTACAAAAAATGAAAGCATGCGGATTGCTAAAGAGCAGCTTCGCAGCTCTGGCGTTCTCGGGGCCGTTTTTGCAACAGATTTCCTGGGCCTCGCTGGAACTCACAACATTTATTAACAATGTTTAAGCAGGTTAGGTCACACGATCCCCCCCCTCCAAAAAAAAAAAAACAACACTAGTGGGGCACTACCCCTGGACCCGGCGGGGCGCCTCCCCCGTCCACGGGTGCTCTTCGCGCCAATGTGACGACCATTGGCCCCCTGCTCGCAGACCACCGCTTTTAAAGCACATAAGTACACCACGCAGGTCACCACTGCGCATCACGTGGTGTTATAAAGCCTCTTGAGTTATGCTCATGGCTCCTGCAGAGGTAAACCAAAACTCATCGTGGTCTGGTATGCGATTTGAGGCTTCTACCGCTCCCTTTAGCATGTTACTTAAGCGGCAGCCTATTAGATGGCGCTGTGAAGAGTGGTCGATCGACAACTCCAGCAGAGGGACACCTAAAAAGAGCACTGCGCAAGCCCGCAAGGAATGTTTATTAAGGTCCGCGAAAAATGGTGGAGGACGCTCTTGCTCCGCTTTAAGGGTGTAATGCTGTACCACAATTGGGCCCCTTTAGCATTTTCTTCTCTCAAGACTGATATCCGTCGACCTTTTGAAGTTTGTCCCCATTTATGTAACAACCGAAAGAGTCTTTAATAGCACCATATATGATGATCGCCAGATGAAACTATGCATTAAAATTGGAGCCTTCTCTATAGAATGCTGGAATTCATGGAGTTTCCGCTCAGCTGAATTAAGTTTTCTCGCACAATCAAATTACACTCCGAGCTATCATGCGTATAGGTTTTCGCGAAGTCGTTATTTACAATTTTTCCCACTCATTTCACTTTGATAAT